>JAPYZE010003317.1:0-15716 GCA_030522805.1 Leptomastidea abnormis | reverse complement strand
TATTGAAAATTTCGCTGTGCTAAATAGAAGTATATTAGCGTAGCGGGCGCCTCGTGGCCTTTACTTGCCAACGCGGCGCTACCGCGCCGCTTGATTAAATACTCAAACAATTTTTTTAACAACAGAAAAATAATTTATTTCCTAACTTTCTTCCGATTTTTGTACTTCTATACCATACATTTTTTTGTCTAATAAAGATAGAAAGATGATAAAAAATTCACATTAAAGTGCTAGAAACAAACTTTAATATGAGTTTGTAAGTGACTGCAAAAGTATTATTCACAACCTAAGTTACAAGTAGACAAAGTAGGAAAGTAATACAGTTATTATAACGAATTCTTTTCAATTATCATTTATTTGTTGTGTACAAACCCAAATAAAAATTTATATTTAGAAGTTTAATTTGAATTTAATACTTTTATATGAAAAAAAAATATATTTTTATATTAAAAAAAAAATTATAATTAAAAAGAAATTGAAGTTTGTTTTTGATGGTTTTTATTTTTACACATATTGTTTAAATTGTACAACTTTTGTAGCGTAAAAAAGTGTCTTACACTGATATTTAAGCTGACTTACAATTATTTTCTTAAATTATATATCTCTTGAAGAACCAAAAATTTTTGTTTCTTAAAAATTAATAATTATAGTTAATCCATGAATTATTTTTACGCGGCTAAGCGTCGTTGTCGTTATGGTCGCTATATGTATAACGATATTACATGCACTCCACGCTCCTCTAAAACATACACACATATACACCCCTCTTATCACCTTTGACGATTGGGGGGTTGTAAGTGAGCTGAAAGCTCCCGTGGGTAGAATATGTTTTTTATATTTGAGTATATGTGTGTTTGTGTGCGTATGTTTTCTTTTTATTTAAATGAATATCTAGGTACATTCATACTAGTGACAAATATATATCTACGTATGTGTGGGATGGGTGATGTGTCAATCATCGTGATTTTGTGCTTGATTCGATATACGTGCTTTAACTCTCAAGTCTACGTACGTACGTACGTGTGTATGTAGGTGTGGGTATGTGAAAGGGGGGAGAGGGAAGTTATTCATGTGGATGAACTAATGGGGCTTTGGCCCATTGATTGGATTGTGAGCACTTTTTTTTTTTTTTTTTTTTTTTTTTTTTTGTATTGAGTAATTTTATCTCAGAAATCAACTTATAATCTATGAATCTGAGTTGTTTTTGACCCCAACTGAAATTACTGTAAATAATTACACAGGCATATGCAAATTTAGAGACATATATTAATAGCATTAAAAGAAAAAAATATAGGCAGTATGGTATGAAATCTATTAAGGCCAGTTTCTATCTATTTTTTATCTTTAAATGCCAGAGAAAAAACTTAAATTTAAATAACATAAAAAGTATGTGATTTAATTTCTCACTGTCGCAGTTTCAAATTCAACCTTCTTATTTTAAAAAAATGTTTTTTTAAGTTATTTTTTAATAATTTTTATGCCTACTCTATGATTTTTGAAAGAAAACTTTTTACTTTGAAAGAAATGACGAAGAGAAGTTACATTATAAAGAGACAATATTAATTCTTGCTTAGAATTAAAACAACTATTCTTTCTTATTAAATTAATACTTATATCCATAAATTATTTTAGATTTTATTCTAAGGACTGAATCGACCCAGTTTATAGAAATGAGATGGCTATTATACGTTTATAGATTAAAAGTTAACGTAGGTTGAGCTTTTTTTGGTGATAGTTAAAATTAAAATATGGTTATTAAAATATTGGAATTTTTTTATTTTAATAGTTTATTTTAAATATTCATATATTTAATTATTTATTTATTTGTTTATTTCTGCAAAAAAACAGACAATTTATAAAGCTTTAAAAGAATAAAATATTTGAATTTCAAATAAACAAGTTATTGATCAATAAATATGAAAAATAAAAAAAATTAAAAATTGAACGATATAAATGGTATTATAACATTATTTTTTATAAAAAAAAACATGAAAACATTATTAACAATAATAATAATAATAGAAAAGCTTGAGGATATATTTTATAAAAATCGACAATAGCGTAAATGTCGAATAAAAGTCAAGATTCTTTTCTCTACCATAATTCTTTCTATTTTCTTTTTCTTTTAATTTTATTTATGTCCTTGACTTGTATTGTCAAGATTCTTGGTTTTTCTTTATACGACCTCACCTTACCTCTATAATGGCAATTGTTCAGAGAAAAATAATGTTTCATTATTGGTTGTGCTTATGCGTTTTCTTTATTTCACAATATTTCATCTGTTTCTTTATTTTTTTTATCATGAGTAATAATACAAAATCACGCAAGAAATTTTCGCTCTGATTGAATTAACGTCAATTCTGTTAACCATAAAATTATGAAAATAAAAATTTTTGACTTTTTTAATCACTCAATCTTTTATAAATGATCTATTAAATTTCTACTTAAACTTAAATTACAGATCAAGAGAAGCATCGAAAAAAACATATTTATAAAGTTTACTGAAAAGTACGAATAAAAAATAATTGTTTTAATTTTTGAGAAAGCTAAGATATTGCCAAGCAAATGGCATATCGAAAAGTCATAGTAATTAAATGACTATTGTTTCTTAAAATTAGAATTTTCGATTTAGCAAAGTTAAGTATTGATGGAATCAAAAGGATTCGTAATTTCAAAGAGGATCAGCTTCTATGTTTTTCTCTCTCTTTTTCTCCCTCTTTAGGAACATAGTTTATAAGTAGCTTGTCTCGGATCAATTTTGAGCTTTGATAATACTTAAGTTCTAGAGCTTATTCGGCAAAACTAGAAGTGCTTTGATTCATTGAGAAATTAATAGGCATAAAATTATCAATGACAATATTAGTTTCTATTAAATATAATTTTTCGAAATATTGTTACATATCTGATAAAGAAAAAAAAATAATAAAACAAATTTATAAATTTTAAACACATGGATATCGTTTATTTCTATTGGCTTTAAATTAAGAAGAAAAAATTCATTTTGAAAATGACGAAGGATATTAAGAAGTAATATAGGCCCCCTCTTAGTCCTTTATATAGCTTATAAGTAAATATTTTTCCATCGATATAGAGGGGGATAAGGGAATTTCCTTTGCTCTGATTTCCGAGCTCATGGTTTTTGCGTTTCATTCGAATACTTTTCATTTTTTTTTTCTTTTATACCCTATATAAGTATATACAGTCCCCATGAATCAATAAACATTTATACGTTATCTCATCTCGATGTCTTTTTTTTATTCCCTCGTTCTCAGAACAAAATCTCGTTGGGATTCATTCGATAAAATGAATTTCTTCTTTTTTTTTCTCTCTGTCAAGGTCCTTCAATATACATGTCTATAATCATTGAAAAAAAAGAGCGAGAAAAAAAAGAGAAATAAAAGATAACATAGAGAGGTAGAATAAGATCTGGTATTACACAAATGGCATTTTTCAATCAAGATAGTCCGCAAAATTGTCACTTCTCCTTTCATACTTTAACACCTTCTAATCTGAAAATCCAAAGAATTTTCATTCAAGACTAGATCCTATTTTGCCATTAACAAAACTTTTCATTATCTTTTTCTGTAAACGCCTCGCCAAGCAATCTTTTTTTTCCCTTTTACTTTGACCTCTTTTCAACTTCCCCTTTTTCCTTCCACACACGTATATATCTACTATAACCACCAAACGATTTTATCGCCTTGATTGCTATATGTATGGTATAGACACCCTACCCTCCCAATGCACCATATATATACGATGATGTTTCAGCTTCGTTTATCAGCTTTCCAGCTTATATATAGGTACGTTCTACTTTTTTCCTTCCCTACCCCTTGAAATTCTGTGAGCTTGCGACTTTTGTTGTCTGATTTGCCGTGATGTGATACGATATATATGGTCAACCGTGACATGTTATAGGAAAACAATACATTCGACTCGTAGGCTGACCCGTGCACGAGATAGGTATAGGCAACAAAAAGCTTTCAAGTAGAGAATTTGTCATACTGGGCTTTCATAATGATTCCTTATCGCTTCTGTTATTCATATGACTTTTTTTGTTCCTCCTTTTTTTTATGTATTAATTTTTTTTTTTTTATTTTAATATTTTGTTGTCATAAAATATTGATTTTTAAGTATATCTGTTACTTGTTTTATAACGAACTAATATTAATTTGTGATGCTTTTAATATATGATGATATACAAACGATCGTATGCTGTATACCTACCGGTATACTTTGTGAAAAAAATATTTCGTTGAATCATTGAGGGTAAAAATAATTCCGAGAAATATAATAGCAGTTAAAAAGGAAAATTGTGACGATTTAAGTAGGATAAATTGATTTTTATTGAAAATAAAAAGTAGGACGTATAGTAAGAAAAAAAAGAAGAAAAGCTTTAACCTCAAGAAAAAACGTTGCATAAAAAATCGATACAACACCTATACATACACGAAAAAGCAATAATTACCTCATTTAAATATAAAATGCTCCGATTTGAATAGTTCGAAAATACAGATTAGAATGAAAGACATAAAAAATCAAGGAATAGTCAAACATGTTTATTTGTTAAAATTAAGCTTATGTCGTTCTTCTTACATATCCAAAAGTGAACAACAATAACAGTAAGAAAAAAGTCAAATAACGTCATATGTTTTGAAAAGGGGAAAAAGCACATAATATATAAGATATATGGCACGTGACGAGTGTGGGAGGGAGACAAACGCGTCATTTGCTGAGACAGTCGAGAAGCTTTTAGTGCTGACTTGACGCTATGTGACAAAAACGTATATATGTAGGTATACATATATATACTTTCATAGCTACATATTATATGTATGTAATGTGTATACCACTATAAATAGTTTACATTTTGCTTCGATCAATATAAGCTGAGTGCGTGAACTTTTGAAAGACTTACTTTTTTTTTACAATCGATATTATCGATTGAATAATGCAGAGTATAGTAAAAAGTAAATTTCATCGTATCGTTTAGAAAAAAATCAATTCTTATTTATATGTACATTGTGGTATTTGTTCTATTAAAAGAAAAAAAATTGTTCGCTTTTGTGAAATAAGTGTAAAGATGAAATAAATAAAACTCGTCCTTTTTTTATCGATTAATCGATTCTTAAAGTTTATTTGAATTGATCGTTCTTTAAGAAAAAAAAAAAATGCTATTCAGTACAGCAATTTTTTTTCCGACTATATTCTCAAAAGCTTGGGTCCAGTCAAGTAACGCTCGAGGGTTTGTGTGGATAAGAAGACGCGCGATGAAGCTCTATATATACACACTTTTAGTTGGGGGAAAGACCAGTAAGGGGAGAAGAGAAGGACTTGCTATAGGACATATAACACAGATTGGCCGGATGAAATCGATATTCGTGCCGATGGAAAAGCTTCTCTCTTGTACGTATAATAAATAGGGAAGAATGGGGGTAAACTGTATGGTTTGTTTTCAACAACTTTTTTTCTTTTATTAAATGAATTAAATAAATATAATTAAACAAAATGCAGACAACTATTTTAGAGTTTTAGGAATAGAATCCGCTCAATGCGAATAAACAACAATGTACAGTTCTGCCTCATAAAATCGTGCAGTTCATTCTCAGGACTAGCTGAAAATTAAAAGTAGTGTAAAAATGATAAAAATTGATTAATCGATTAGATTAAAAAAGAATAATATTATCAACGCCGATAAGAAAGAACTGACCATTTTCTAGGTATAAAAATGTTTGATGAAAAAGAAAGTTTTGCTATTTTTGCCAATTGAATAAATTAGAGAAAAAAGACAAAAAACGTTACAATTAAGTTTTAATATCTAGTTTTGCTGAAAAAGTAGTAGGAATCCATTCATTTTTACTGCAAAAATTTGAAGGTGGCAATACTGTTGTACCTACATTGTTAAATAAATAAATTAAGTCTATTTTAACATAATAAAAATCGCATTATATAATTTAGTCCCGTCCTTCTCCTATCCAACCTTTGGTAATTCTCCTCCTCAGCTGTACCAGATCTCACAAAAATCAGTAACTGAAGTAATATCTGTGGTATCTCCTTATTTTTGACTTGCTATATCAAGCTTTGACTTTTACATTTCTTTACTTATTTATAGTAGAAACATGTTCTATAAAATTCAATTAAAAAAATGAATTGCAAAAAACTATTTTTCTGTGTCTCAAAAACTTGATTAAATTATTATATTTTGTTTTAAAATTCACATCATTAACAGTATTTTTTCCAGATAATCTATGAAAAATTTTGAACTTTATTAATTGATTATTTTTGGAAATATTGATTTTTTTGTAAAAGGCGTTTTGAGTATATGGAGTGCAGGGTTGTAATTAGCATTAATGATCTTCGTTATTATTATAAAAATACATAATTAAATTGATAAATTAATAGAAAATAGAATATGTTATTTTGATTTTGAAATTATGACACTATATATTTGTACAACTTCTTAGAAAAAATGGTATATTAATTTATTAAAAACAAAGAAAAATTAAAGCAAAACTAAAGTAATCATACATAAAAGTATAAATATTTTAAATTTTTTCTACATTCCAATTTTTTAAATAAATTTCATGCTCTTGTTTGATTAAAATTTCATTATGGGAATATATTTTATTGGTGCATAACATACGTGTGGAAGCATCAATGCTAAAAAAAATGGATGAGTAATAAAATTTCTTTAAGTTTTAAAATAAAAAATTTATTTTGAAATAAATTAATATATTAATATATAAACAGGATAAGGACGTTGAACAAAAGAAAAAAAACTCAAAGTTGTTTCTTTTTTCTTCTATCTTCTTTATCCATTCTCCCTCTAACGTCTTCATCAATTCGAGACCAAAGGGTTAAATTATGACAGCAACACATGTCTACACTCGTACAGATTTTATTTTTTCTCTAAAATATTTTAATGAAAAAAAAAATCACGTATTGTAAGCAGCCCTCGAGCTATTTCATTCATAGTCCATCAATTTGTTCTTTTTATTTTTTCTTGTTGTTTTTTCTCTTTTCTTAGAAAATAGAAAAACGAAAGGAAGCTTATTACGTACCGAAAATATGTCGAACTTATCGATCGTCTCTGTAGATTAACACAGATTTGAAACAAAGACATCACAAATGCAGTAGATAGGTGAAATCGCAATATTTTTTAAAATGAATGGTATCATTAGTTGGTATAGTGAAACAGAATTTGTATTATGCTTAGTTAAAAATAAAGCAATAGAGAAAAAAGGGAAATACTTCGAAGCGATAACGCAAAACAGAATTACTCTTGGTAAGTTTCCATTTAAGATTAAATATATGAAATCTCTCGCGGAAATCGATATATAATATGATTCAGTAAAGTCACAATTTAATCCTGCGTTGATATCACAAATTGCTTGAGACAGATTCAAAATTGAATGTTTCGTTAGCACTTTAGTTTTTAAATTACACGACTTACTGGTTACAATTTTTTTCAAAAGTTTTCCTAAATCTTCTTATAAGATACGCAATTGCGCGTTTCAAGTGTGATAGAATGTGATAATAACAATGTATAATAATTAACGTCACTAATAAAACAGAAAATTATCCCTTGTAAATTTCTTTAATTACATGAATTTTACATTAACTGGTAAATAAAATTTGTTATTTTGCTTAGAATATTGAAATAAAAAAAATTTTCAATGCACAAGAAATATGAGTAGTTTTAAATATTATAATACATGTCAACTAGAAGTATGCGAGTACTCAAATTTTTAAGTTCAAGCCGAACCAAGTTTTTCAAGCGATAAATTTATTATAATAATTTATATTTAGATACGGGTATAAAAGCGTGTATGTCAATGTACATACATAATATTATAAGTACTTTTTCGTTTCTTTTTCATCCACTATGTGTCGCTAAACACAATTTTGTTTCTCGCTACATAGTCATTCACCTTTATATCATACATAGAGTTCAATTATAATTAATGCATTTTTCTTTCCTGGTTTTATTTCAATGATTGTCTAAGTTAGGATCGTCTGTCATTATACTGATTAGCCCGACAGTATATATTGTTCACCATTTGATCTTTACCAAATCTCTTTACCTCCTCTCTTCTGTACACGATATCATCGGCTTCCATAATGTTTAATATTGAGATAGGATCGTTCCATGCAGGTTATGACATATTAGCTTGATTACATGACAAAATGTCCAAAATATAATGTCCTTCGATTAATCGCTCGAACATCTCGTATCTCAATCGTTATCGTGGTGATAATTATTATAACCATGCAAATCTTGAATGTTAACAGGGTTGGAAGGGTTTCACACAAACATGTACATAGCAAGGTTACCTTAATCTTCGAGTATTATCCGCAAAGCTGTTATTTCTTCCGGATTTTACCCATGATGATTGTGAGAGCTGGAACAGCCGCCCTTACGAATTAAAAAATGTCGTCCAGAGCTCACAGTCGTTAAACGCGCGGCACAGTCCGATGCATACCGACATTTCCAGTACTTAAGATCGCCTTTCCCGTATATATGACGCTTTTTACATAAATCCATTGAAATGTCCATGAGTAGTGCTGCCTTTTTTGATAATTTCTAATCTTGCTGTTGCCATTATAAATAACTTAAATTTCACGATTAATTTTTTTGGTAAGTGAAGCCGAATGAGAAAGTTATTGATGATCGCATGCGAAAAGAAAACAATTACGGTTAAATTAAATTGAACTCAAAAATTTTATTTTGAACTTTAAATGAACCTTGGACATTTTGGCTTGGACTTTTTATTTTGGACATTTTGACCGTATACCATTAGCTTTTATTACTGGCCATATGGATAGTTAATTTGGCATATCTTTCATCAGTCATAGTGATATCATTGTGCAATAAGATATAAATCACTGTACTTCGAGAAAAATCTCTACCAGCAGAAGCTGGAGTCCTATCTATGCGTGTAGCACCTTTTAGATTTCTATTTGGAATAACATTCTTGACCTCGGAGTGAAAGAAAAGCTGATGGTTTTGGGGAAATAATGATAGCTTTACAGCTCTTCTTCTAATCATCCGCATTGCCTCAGCAGTAACTATCATTAAATGTTGATCGCTGATAGGCTTATACATTATGAGGATTATAGGTTTCTAGACTTTTTTAAGATTACTAATAAAATATCCTATTTCTATAAATTATACAATACAATTGCTGAAAGACCAATACAAAATTGTTTCAATTGTGTGTAGTGTGTCTCTTCCAGAGCATTATGATAATAGAGCAAGAAGAATATAAAGAATGTATATCAAGATAACTTCACTTATTCTTTTTCTATAGAAAATAAAAAAAAAAGTTTAATGCCATCAAGTTACGTGGCTCGTTATAAGTAAAAGAAATTCTACTTTCTTGTTTCCTGCAAATTTGGCCTTTGCTTTTAAATAATACTGCTTTTGTATGACCATCCAATATTTTTCGTGGAGAAATCTGTCAGTATTAATGCTTGGTAAGCTACCATTTTTCACGTAAAGATAGATGGCGCTATCCTCGGAAGAAATGTATCTCATTGAAGTATTTACTCCTTCAAAAACTTTCTCTTCGAATTCTGGATAAATTGCCGATCTCTCAAATGATATTTTTTAACAAAATATAAAAAGATTTTGTAAGCAGGGACCACTATAATTTTTAATTCATTCTGGTAGTGATTTTAATTCTTCAAAGGTTCCGTCATAATCATACCGCAAGTTTCAACTTAGATTTGGTTGTTTTTTTCTTTATTTTTGGCAACTGAGCGTAGATTTATTTTGCAGCCTATAATTTTTGGTACGTCCAATAAAAAACGATGTTCATCAATTTGATTGATGCTGTCATTTATGTTATTTTGTATTTCCGTGAGCACGACAGATTTTAACACTCCATTAGTGTGTCCTCCGTAAGACATTATAGCCTCTTGCTTTTATGTCAGCATCCATCAATTTTATAATTTTTGTTCCAAGGCAATCGTTAAATACATCCAAAAAATATTTGTTTTCATAAACTTTTTTTTTTGTAAACAAAACTTAAATTAACAAAGTATCTATGTATAATTATAAATTATTTATGAGTATTTCATTTTTTAAATGATTTTAACTGGTGTTCGTTGCGGGAATATGATGCTGATTTTAGAAAGAAGATATGCGATATTATTGTGCCAACTAGCCTTGCCACTGGAAAAATAGATTACTTTAGAAAACAACGTCAATATTAAGTAGATTAAAAATTTGTTTACTCCCTTCTTTGCTATTAAAATTTTTTCTATCTCGATTTATAATTTTAATAACACTTAAAATTCACTTTTCAATATCACGAATATCATTCATAAAATAATGATTCTATAAAAATACGCGTAATGAATAAAATTTTCAAATTAAAAAAAAAACATAAATCGATTGACTTGGCGTAGTTTACCGTCTGGCCACGAATCCAGACAGGAAAAAAAAAGGAGAAAAGCAAAGGAAAGAGGGCACTAACTGCTTCATTAACAATCTCAATACACTCGCACTTATAGAGGGTGTGCCACCTCGATATGACGGCAGCCAGCTAATTACTTGCGCTTTCTCGCACTATATATTCTGTTATAGAGGTGCAATTGCAGCCATCCTTTCTCCACCAAGTTCTCATTTCCCCTATACCTATAGTATGTGCAAACAGACAGACCATGCCAATTAATTAATACTCAGGAAATCAAACAAGTTTACTTCTCTCATCGCCATCCACCCTCTCTCTCTCTCTCTCTCTCTCCTTATCTTGACATATGCTCGATTCCGCAACTCTAATAAATCAATTAATTTGAAGCTTTTGATTTGACTTCTAAGAATGTTATACTATAAATAGCATATATTGACGTATTTCGCTGGTTATTTCAGATTTTCTCGAAGTAGCTTATAAATATAGCTAATAACATGTGTAGGATGAAAGTTGTTTTTGAACTATAAAAAAAGAAAAAAAAATCATAAATTATGAAGCATTGATACTATTCATTGAAAAAATAAAATTATAAAAAATTAAATTAAATTTATTATTTGAATTGGTTTTCCACCTGGTATTGCATTAGTCTGACCATCATCTTTTCTTTCCCTTCATTAATTTTTTTGCTTCATGATAGCATTTTAATACGTTTTTAAAAAAAAATTTCCTTATTTTTGTGCCACATCAGCAATATATTGCTGGCATAAAATAATTAAAATATTAACAATATATTGTTAATTCGTTTAGCAAAATAAGTATTGGCGGATGTTCTTTGCCGCAATAGCAGCAATATATTGCCAATTATTTTGCCTATATATTGCTAACATCAGTTAGATAATTCTAGGTTTTATACAATTTTTTTTACAATCACGTGCTTTAAAAAAAAAACAAATATAATCTTTTTAAGTTTTCTTTTTCACTGTTCAAAATCGAGTGGAAAATAAACATAAATTTTTTTTTTTCACTCATTGTGTGCAAAATAAAATTAGTACAAACTTACTGTAAAAACTGAAATTAACTTATTATTTGTGTAAAAATTTATGTTTATTTTGTCTGATAAATTTTTAAATAACACAAAAGTGTGTATTTTTTTACATACAAATTATGTAAAATGAATAACAAACTTTCTGTAGTTAAAAAAAAAATAACAGAAACTCTGTATAAATTTTTTTTAACAGTGTTGGAATACTTGATATTACTTCAATCCGATTTCCGCACCGCAGGGTCGATACAACTACGCTGTCATAAATTATAAACTTTTCTACTTCTTACACGAAGAAAAATATTATGCTTTTAATTCCGTGTAAAAAATTATAATTCAAGTAATTTACATTTTTATTTCAAAATTTTCCAATTTCACGCTTTTCCCAGTAGCAATATACAAACACAGTGTAAATCACCCACGTAATAATTTACAATTAAAAAATAGAGAGTTGAAGCTTTTGAATATAACCAACTTTAAATATGCACTAAATATAATTTCTTAAAGGTCTTTCTAACACCCATCTCATAAGAAGCCAACAATTTCATCAAAACTTTTTAATCACAAATTTTCAAAGAACAGAAAATAAGATGTAACCTAAGATATTTCCGAGTGCACCCATGAGAGTATAATATTCGATTAAGAGTTTTCCAACTAAAATTGATATATCTTAATGAATACCATCACTCTCAAACGCAAAGTATAAAAAAAAAATTTACTTCATCAAAGAGAAAATCATTTTTTTTTTCTTTCTTTTTTGTAATTTCATCAAAATAAAACAAAAACTAAATTTCATAATTGAAATAATAAACTTGTGAAATATCGTGTGTCGTAGAGAGGCAAATATAGAGAAGCGAATAGCTAACGACTTCCCACATATTTAGAGGCGATCGACGTATATGTCGATCTCGTTGGCATTTCCTCCTTTTCCTCCCAATGGACGATATGACAATTTGCGGGAAGCCACAGATTCGTAAAAGGCTTGGGGGGCACAAAGGGTAAAGTGCGAGAGAATGGCTGGGCATCGATCGTTCCTATACACACACATACACAGTGATGTTAGATACGCTGCAAGCAGTTCATGCAGATACAGCTAGACTAGGTCAGCAAAACTTTTAGAATTTTTTTTATTTTTTCCTCTTTAATAAAGTGAATGGGAACCGCTTTAAGCTGTATTATTTTTTTTGCTTTGAAGCTTTTTAATAGATAAAGGATAAAGGTCAGTAATTCGGCGAGGAGTATATTTTAAAATATATATCGTATATTTTAAAAAACAAATTGTATATTTTAAAAAACAAATTGTAATGCTTATAATTTTATGTAACAATTGATATAACATAGCGTTATCAAGAGTTATTAAGCATAAAAATAATTCATTAAAAATGTAAATATTAAAATTGAGTTGTTAATACGTATAATAGTACAATTCGATACAAGTAAAAAGAAAATTAAAACTCACACAAGTTAAGAATCATTTTTTACACCTGTATCGAACACAATTTTTCGTATCGGTAAGCATACATTGAGCGTATAAAGCTTTTGATGTTACTAGACGGATTATTTTTTCACACTCCTGAACACACCAAAAGCGAAAAATTGTAACCTTCTATAACTTTAAAACTTAGCTCCAGCTGCAAAACCTTTTAAAACGTAAAAAAATTCTATACAATTATTATAAAAAAAAAAAAATAATTTATCTTTATTTTAAAATTTTCTTATTACTTGATTAATTTTGAAAAAAAATTGATATAATACGTTTTTTTGAGAGGTATACTTTTGATTTTGCTCGATTTTATAATTCTATTCGGATAATTTTCAATTCTATAGGTAAAACTTATTTTCAGTTTAATCCTATTTCTATTACATCTAAGTTGATATAAGAAAACTATGGGAAATTATATAAGGATAATAAAATTTAGTAATACCCGATATTGTATATAGACTATTATTAATGCGCTCAAACTCAATATAACTATATTAAACTCTAGTTTAATAAAGCTGATGTTGAGGCCTTCTACATAAATAGTTTCATAACATATTTTGCATTTGTAAAATTAAAGTTACGATTGAAAGAATTTATGAATTTAAAATAAAATTATTGCATTTAACTAATCGTGACAAAGTGCTTTTTTTCACTAAGGGCTATACCTTTATTAAGGCACTTTTTGTTCAGTAACTATTATAAAAAAAACTTCTACAGTTGTTATTTATTCAAGATTGTAAATGGAATTAATTAAATTAATTTGTGCTAATCGATGACAACTATATATGGTGCAAAGTTTGATTACATTGAATGATTTAAAAATGAAAATAATGCCTCAAGTTCTATTGAATAAATCTCGAGTATTAAATTAAAAGTCACGTTTAAACGATTCTTTATAAAATTAAACTCGCTTTTCAAAAGGCTTTATGTGAGTATAATTAATTAAAAACTGTACGCAACTGTGTGCCGTTCGTCTACTTTAATTAAACTGCCCCTCTTTTACTTTTTATTGATCACTACAAGTTTGCAATTTCCCAAAATTACCTAATATAAACAAACACATGCACGTGCACACATATACACAAAAGAAAATATATCAATTTAAATAAAAATTGTCTGAACTTGAAAATAAAAAATATTTTATTTTAAGGTGTCTCAAAAATTTTCTAGTTAATATTTATAAATAGTTCATTAATCCAAAAATTGTTGAGAGATAAAAAAATGTATACAGTTAGGATAGTAAGTAAGTATATAAGCATGAAAGCAACTTCCTGTATAGACACCCACCAGTACTTGCACCCAGTGACACGATAAAACGTAATTTACGGTGCAACGCGTCATTTTTATTTATCCTGTTTTTTTTTTTTTTTTGCTATCTTTGTCACAGCACAAGAAAACGTGTCTGGAATAAACGATTTTAAGCTCTAAGAGAAAAAAAAAACTGAAGTTTCAAGCGTGTAAAATATAACATGGAATAAACGATTTTAAGCTCTAAGAGAAAAAAAAAACTGAAGTTTCAAGCGTGTAAAATATAACAAAATGTATGAAGAGAGCTCGGGAAATGTTTTTCCAGGAAAATTGACATGTTAATTTCGAACAGTGTGTGCTGCGTATACATGAAAGATAGGTGTTCAACGTAAAGTAAAAAAAAAAAAATCTGATAAAAATCATCAAACGAAAACCATTAATATACATACTAACCATATTCCTATATTGGTTAGTGAATAACATATATATTAATGAATTTCATTTGATAACTTTTTTTTTGTATTATGTTTTACCCCATCTCTTTATTTGCTAAAAATTTGTAAATAAAACACATCACGCGTTGCACGTTTTTGTTTATAAACGAATAAACGATGCAAGGGATAAATGTGCATATGCATATCCGATTTTTTTTATTATGGAAAAAAAAACTAGAACTGATTCGTTATTCATTCGCTGAATTATTATGTCAATACACGTAGAAATAATAAAAAATTTTTTTCTTCGAAAGTTTCATACACACTATACGTGCGGGTGTGCGAATGCACTTAACGTAGAATGCACTTAACGTAATCTATACCCCAGTGCGTTTTATCGATCAACAAAAATTATTATTCATGGCTTTCCGGGCTTACATTATTTATTTGAAATTTTTTCTCAAACTTTCACCAACTTTGTTCTACATATAAAATTTCAACAAACTTTATAATTTACTAAATTTTATGGTATAAAAAAATAGGTATCTATTGTGAAATGAGATGTACTATGACAATATTAACAAAATTATAGTAATTTTTTATGAATACTTTTAGAGATTTTAGTTTGATATTTTTGTAAATTAAATGAAACATAATACATTCATTATCTATAATTAAAATATTTCATTTATTATTACTAAAAATTTTTCGAATGTTTATACTCTTGTTTATTATTATTATTTAGCAGTTACTTTTGATTATAAATCTATATCGAAATTTGAAGGGTTTATATTTGAAACGTATAAGGGTATAAATGAATGAAAACACGGCACTTTTTTTTAAACGTACTAGTTTTATATAGGTCATTTACTTTGTCACAAATAAAATACACAAAATGTAATTTTGTCATCCAGCTCTATTTCTTTTTTTCTATACTACCAACTTTTTTTTCAATAATTATTTAATGTTATTCTCATTATGTCTAACCTTCTTCGTATTGGGGATATGACCATTGACGTCACGACCCATATCTATAGCATACATTGAAGGAAAAATAACATAGGCCTTATGGAGAAAAGGCAGTTTTGAAT
>JAPYZE010003316.1:0-13327 GCA_030522805.1 Leptomastidea abnormis | reverse complement strand
CCGATACTTTTTTAGAATCCCCGATACTCCAGCATCGATTACTTTAGGTTAACTCGATTATTTTACTCGGATACTTTTTTCGAGTATCGCCCATCCCTACTGGCCGCGTGTCAGACTCTCTTTCTAAATTTCGGCTAATAATATCCGAATCTCGGGGCCGCGCTCTCCAACGCTTTCAGCATACATAGCTCGACGACGAAAGCGAGTCTTTTCCCTATGTATACATACATAGCACACTCTTGCGCCCACGCTCATACAGTTGCGAGCTTGCGAGTATGAGAAAAAAAAAGAGAGAAAAAGATAGAGCGATAATCGAGAACTACATCTATCTCACCTCAAAGAGAACCTTACATATGTATATATATTCCTGATGATGCTCCCAAAAAGTCGTGCGCGCGCGCAAATTTAGTATCATCTTGGACGCTGGACCTGCAGCTTCTTCTTCTTATTTCTCGACCGCGCGCGTGTGTGTGTGCGTATGTGTGTAAATTAGTGCGCGTAAAAGAGAGATATAGGGGGAATCTCTCTGTCCTCCCCCGCGTTCTTTATCGTCATTAAAATACCCGGTTTACCCGTTCTACTCTTACTCATCGAGAATAGAATTAGATGCTATACGGAGGAGCTGTGTTGCTTTTATTGCTCGTGTAACAACGAATTCTTGGTGCTTTTCTTTTCTTTTTTTTTTTTTATGTTTGTTGGTTCAACGTGACTTTGAAGTTTTAGATATACAGTTATTATTACGAGTGCCTAAAATTTTCTTGGTTTTCTTGCTATGTATATCTCTTATGTATAGTTTAGACTTATATAGTGCTGCCTACTATACTGCTTGCATAAGACGTCGAGACTTTATTCATCATCTTAAATATAAATTCCGACCGACGGAGTAAGAAGTGACCAAATATGTGTCGCTAAAGTGACTTACTTAACGATTACCTCCACGTTTTTTTCATGTTTTCTAAAAACTTTTTTTTTTTGTGTGTTTAAACTCCAATTGAAAGTTATTATTATCAATTCAAATTCAAATTAAAATAGCAAGTTTAAAGAGAATTTGTGTGCAGTCAAAATTGAAAGAAAATTCAAGTGTTAAAAAATTAACGTTCAGACTTTTCTGGTTGTGTAAGTGCCATAACGGAGAACGAGAATTTGGAAGGCCCTGGGCCCTCATCTGTAGAGCCTGGGGCATCAAATACCCGCCAAATCGGGTAGGTCATGGAACAAAAAAAGTCAATGTGTGTCAGGAAGCTTTAATCTATAATCTATAAGCAAGGGCTTGTTCCGGCTGATGACACTATTATTTCCGTTGAGCTTTTACGGTATTCGTTCTGGTTAAATACGTGTGTGTGTATGTATATAGCGAGAAAAACGTGTGCGCGCAGCTGAAACTCGATATTCGACAGCTGTTTACCTGTGTAGGCTATCGGGGCTTCTTTTTTCGATCGTTCTATACTGCTTCGTGCTGATGCGTTTGGAAAATACGTGGAATTCCGGTTTTTTTTCTTTGTCACTTATCTTTGTTTTGGACAATTTTTTTTTATTTTTGTTTTATTTTTTATAATATTTTTAGTGTAATTGGTATTTAATTGGTATGAAAAAATTGTTTATTAGAAATAATATTTATTTAAATTAAATTTTGTTTTTTTTCCTTGCAATTAACAATTGTTATGATTTTGAATGTATTTAAGAAATTTTGTATTAGATAATACTTTTCCGGGAATGAATTTTGAAATTCCTTATTTAATAATAATTTCGTAAAGTACCATTAGTACAAAATAAAATTTAATTGTTACGACTGTTATAAACTTTACCGCATAACTTGAATTTTAAGCAGTAAAATGTACACTTTACATTTACACAGCTAAATTTTGAAATCAAAAATAAAATTATACTTTTTCATTACCTCATTGCAACAAAAAAAAATTCAAAAAGAAAGTTCTTTTTTTTTAATATATAAAAAAAATAAAAATAACATATAGCTACTATAATTTCTACATTAAACTTATCAAATAGAAAATAGAGATAAATAAACCACGTACTTTTCCACACTCGGACTCTCTCAATAATACAATAACAGACATGTATGACATGTGTATAGACATCGAGGTTACACAGCGTTCGATGCCCTCTAGCTTGCGTATTTAATTGTAATAGGTATACTAGGGGAGAAGAGAAAAAGAGCAGTAGTATAGCAGCAGCTGCACGTGCTTGTGTACTCGCGATGTGCCTGCATTCTCGACCATGCATTGACTGTATCCTTATTAGCGAAGTAAAAGAAGTCGATGCTGAGCGTATTTTTCGAATTCCATGGGAGTCAAAGACGTTAGATGGTCAATTCAGCGAGCCTATCTTATAAGCTGCGCTTGAAGCTATGTTGGTAATATAATAAGCTACGCGATGTTTTCGATGTAGAAGCTTGAAAGAAAAAGAAAAAGAATCTAATACTTAACTCTGCCAAGTATTTTTATTTCGCCGGGGTCATTGCTTGATAAATTTTTTTTTTTTTTTTTAATTTTCTTTTCGAGCGTTACCAAAGACAATCGTTTGTATTTACAATAATTGTAATATTAGTTCGAATTTCGGAAAATAATCGTTGATTACAGTAAGCTGTTTTTCGTTCGATTTGTATAAGACAAGTGTAGCATTATTTATAATGCAACATAGATAGTAACCACGTGCAAGTAGAAGTAATCACTTTGCATCGATATGTATCTAAGCAGCGAGAAGTAATTTCATTGGACGGAGCCTGCTGTGCAGCAGCTATACTTAATTTCTTATCGCAGGAAATTTAATTACCAGACAAGCATCCGTATATGATATGGATATCTTTTAGCCCATCTTGTCGACGTAACATATAAAGTTTTAGTAGTTTTTGGTTGATAAACAATTAATTTAATATTTACAAAAAAAAAAAAAAAAAAACTGTACAGAGTATTAAGTTATATTTGTACACTGAATTTTAAACGTAAATTTTATTTATAAAATATATTCTATATTTCATTAATTGAATACTTCACTGAATTCGGAATAGTGATTTAGATAACTTGGATTGTCTTAGTTGGAAAAACGCTGGCTTTGTAATCTACAGTTTGTGGGTTCGATTCTCGGCGTCTGTCAACTGAGCGATCATTCACAAGCCAAAATACATCTAACAATGTCAAAAAGGCTTTTTCAAAAACAGTATTGATTAGTAATAATTTCTTGCTCTTCAGGCTCGTTTATAGTGGGAAAAGCGTAGGTTCGTATAAGTGTATTTTTTTTGTTTAAAAACGGCAATCACAAGCATATTTCGCTTATACGCGATGAGTATAAGCAGGTTATACTTTAGTTTACCATTTTTAAATGAAAAAATCTAAATGTACGAACCTTCGCTTTTCCCACTATAAATAGGCCCTTACTCTTTTTTTCAAGTCCTATGCTAGAAATTTTATAAATCGTTATATAGCATACAAATTAAATAAAATTATATAACTATCAAATCAGAAAAATTTTGAAAAATTCAAAAAATTATTAAATTTATATTTATTAAAAAAAAAAGTTTTACGATAATGCTTGCTAATCCAGAGAGTCAGCAGGCTTTAGCTGCTTCGTAACACGACGATTACGAGTCATCAGCGTATAGCTGCTTGCCTGCGTCATTAAAACGGTGACGATGCACTTTCGATTTCTTCCGGTCAAAAATACTGTCTAACTATTAAAAAACCGGTCTCTCTCTCTCTCTTTCTTTTTGATGCCGTATGCAACCAAGAATTTATCCACATTTTATTATTTTATTTTTTTACCGAAGATGCTTTTGGCTTTAAAAGTAAAAAAAAATACTCGAGTTGGTCGAAAGTAAGAGGTGCGATGTACTGACTTTACACACACATTCACGCCGATAAAATGAAAGTCGGTCGATGCGATAGCACACAAGCCGAATTGAATTAAGCAACTTTTATTCAGCGAGAAAACTAAATGTTTTTTGTAGAACGTTGTTTGGTAATTTTTCAACTCACATTAAAAAAAAAAAGAAAAGAAAAGAAAAGAAAAATAGTATAAACTAGACTATTGTTCAATCTACTCATCACCTTATACATAGATATCTTATAAAAAAATCATTTATAAATTTTCTTGACTTTTCCTTCCACACTTTTATACCGAGACTATAAATCACAACGATTCCTACTTATTTAACTTTAAAGAAAAAAAAGGTAACACCGATCGATGCACAAATGCATGTAGGAATATGCAGAACGCATATAGAAGAGACTGCACACATAAGCAATGAGGGTATATAAGGAGAAAAGACACCTTACTCGCGTGGTACTGTTTAATGGGAATTCCGCGGCGTTGCACTCTCTCTCTCTCTCTCTCTCTCTCTCTCTTTCTTGCTCATCGTTGCAAGCTTCCGTGAGACATGTATATATATATAGCGAGCACTGCTGCTACTGTACTGGTATACTACTGCTGACGAGCCTGGAATTTGAAACTATCGATCCGCGCCTCCGGCCTTTGTCCACTATATACCGCGGCTCTTTGTGTATGCTCTATACAAATAGTATATAGGTATAATATGTGCTCTTTCTCTTTTTTTTCTTCCCTTGGCTACCGCGACTTTGGTATTTACTGAAAACAACTAAGGTGAACTTCAGGCAATTAAGTTGCCTTTGGATTGTCGCTCTTATTTAGTTTTAATTTTTAAGAATTGAGGAAAACTTTTTTTTTCTTGGGATATTTCAAATTTCTTTTTTTTTTTTTTATGTATCGTCTTCATTTGATGAAATTGTTTGTTAATGGTTTTGTATATATATACTTATATATATTGTACGTGATCTTTAATTAATCAGTATTTTTTCTTTTTTTTTTTCAACTGACGTGTTTTTAATTGTAAATATAAAATGATTTATTATTGTGTATAAATAACAAAAAGATGACAGTGATATAAAAAGATATTGAAGATGGTATATCTATAAAAGTGTATAAAATTTTTTGGCACGGTTTAATGTAGATTAAAGTATTTATAATTTATAAATAAATTCGTTTTTGTTGTTTTGCTTCCTCAAACGAAAATCTACAGAATTAAAAAGTACACACAGAATAAAACAAAATTTTAAATGTCATTTTATTTATATATGTCAGCCTTAATTCAGTATGTTTTATTATCTGTTTAGTGCAAATATAACCCTAATCCGGTGCTAATCTTTTTAAGTCAATGCTACCTATGCTAGCCTCATTTATTTATACATCTCTTTTCTATTTATTTTTTGCACTTACAATTTCAACATAAACTATAGTCACTAAAATAAAATACATAATCTCAACTACGTCACAAAGAAAATAATTATAACAAGAATATTTGTCTTGATAATTAAAATTATTTTTTCACGTCAAAATACTCATTCCTTTACTCTGCTATTAACTATAACTAACATCTAATAGCGTCTGTCATCTAATAAAATCCTTAGTCATCTAGATATGATATATAAAAAATATAAAGAATAAGACAAAACTAAATTTAGCAATAAAAATATATAATACTAGCAAAACGAGATGCCAAGCATACTAACAGCATTTATTGAACGTAATGCGGTAGTAAGTTTCATTAATCGAACCACCAACCAAACGGTTATTGCTATAATACTCTTTTCTCTATACATATCTCAACTGGTTGGCAACCTATAAATCACAAATTCTCTTTTTGCGTCTCTTAGCTTCGTTTAATTCTTTTTTTTTTCTTCTTTTTATTCTTACAGTATCATAAGTAGATACGATGACGAGAGATTATACTTGGGGATGTCTCGTATACACACACACGATTGGCTTTTGCGAGATCGACCAATTTTATAGTATACCGCGTTCCATTGTCAATTGATTAATTATAACCATAAACTGTGCTTGCACGTGTTTGAATTTAATTTTCCAAACGTTTGATATGTGAATTTTATATGATTTTATTTGCCTCTAGCGATTTGAATTATTTTTCATGAATTTATGAGTTTATGTAATCATAATTTTAAATTTTAAATTATCCAGCAATTCAAAGAATGAATAACTTAAAAAAAAAAATACACTTCACATTAAACGTCTGCATTACGAGACAATTGATCAAATAATGA
Source organism: Leptomastidea abnormis (assembly GCA_030522805.1). NCBI lineage: Eukaryota > Metazoa > Arthropoda > Insecta > Hymenoptera > Encyrtidae > Leptomastidea > Leptomastidea abnormis. Next base: position 7,238 of record JAPYZE010003316.1, on the reverse strand, counting down.
GTACGTAATTACATAGATTAACGACTAAATAGTACTAATCATAGCATTTTTTTTTCTTTTCAGCCTAAGCGAATGTTATTTCGCGGGCAAAGGCGCGGCACTGGTGCTGCCGCCAAACGAAAGAGCCCGGCCATCTCGGCGTGTATCAGCAGCAGGATGCGACATTCAGCAGCATCTTCAATCGATGTTTTACCTGCTCAGGCCCGAGGAGACCTTGAAAATGGTGAGTAATAGAATTTTTTAAATTTTTTCTATCATATTTTTTACCTATTAGACTGTGAGAGTTTAATTTTTCATAATTATCTGAAATTAAGAAGAAGAAAAAAAAAATGTTAATTAAAATACAGCTCAACTTTTATGGTCTAGGCAGTTTGATAAGCTCGTAAATGGAATGATTTGAAAAAAAAAAAAATGAAAGTTCGATTTATTTATGGGTTGTATTAATCAAGTTGGATAAAAACGAGGGTTAATTTACGGTGGACCCGATAATCTCACTCACTCTCTTTCTCGTCTCTCTTCTCATTTCACGTGTATATAAAGTCTCATCTCGCGATATATAATACATAAACACGATGGTGGCAGGCAGCAGAGAGACGAGCTCTCCATAATAGACGGTTTTAAAATCGGGTCAATAATTAGTTTTCAGGATGAAAACCTTAGCCTCCTCCTCCTTCTCCTCCTCATTCTCGAAGCTTCACAAGAGGCAATTCTCGTCAATTCACCTCTTACCATCGTCGTCGTCGTCGTCGTCTCGTCCACTAATCAAGTCGACGTTCTCTATTGGTGCTTCTCTTCCTTTACCTTATTCTTTCTTCTATTTTTTTTTCTGCTGCTGTTAGAAGGTCTTTTCTTTTCAGTAGTCCGGTTTCTTTGATAGGAGAAACATAGGTATGTATATATAATGTATTTTGCATACGTCGACCCTGCTCTCGAATTAGATATGCGCGGTATAAGAAATTCGATTTTCAATCAGCTTTATATTACATACCTATAATGGCCTTGCTCGGCTTTTGAAAGTGTTTGAATACATTAATAAACGATCTATATTTATAATAAGCGTTATGAAATTGAATGATCAAAGAATAATTTTTTATTTCTTTTATTTATTTCTTTTTTTTTAATTTACTGTTTTAATGGAAGAGTAAATATTGAAAATTATCTTTTATTGTAATAACGTAAAGGCGATTATTGTCGTAAATAATTATTGTTTAGAAAAATTTTTCTGTAACCTCAGACGAATACGCGATTATTGATTAAAAGTTGCCCTTGTCACGTTTATTTTGAGATAGGTATATGCTAGCCTTCTTGCTTGAATGCGCTCAAATCATTGGTCTGTATGAAAAATAGTACTATAAACACGGTTCAAAACTGCTACTTTATTTATACTTGTAATAAGTATAAGTTATTTTTGAAGATCTATATAATCATATTTTGGAAAATTATTACTGCTAAAATTATACTAAATTTTCTTGTAATAACAAAAAAAAAATTAGTAATTAATCCACGAGATTAATCAATGACTTAAATTCTATTTAGTTAAAATCCATTCAAGCATTAAATCTCAATCTCGCTCGGATAAATTTTTAAAATCGGAGCATTGGAAACAGTCGTTCTTAACAAAAATCTCATTGTATAACGAACCAACCAAAGGAATAGAAAAGATAAAACGACCAATTTACATCACACATTTGACTTCGTGAATTCAGCAATTCAGGTATATTTATATCGGCGCTCGCTATATATACCTATATACAATCAGCTGACCCCCTGCAGTTTCTAATTGTACATATAGTAAGAGCGATTGTCAATTGTGTAACTGCACATCAAGTGTACTTAGCTTCGCTACTTCTCCTATACTGCTGTTGCTATATGCATTTACGAGTGTGCCGGACAGTTGACCTTGAGTGAGTGAAGCGAAGTGTTTGTATAATTTTTGCTTGGATTGAATCGTTTAATTCCTGTTTCTTTTTCTCCCCTAAGTTACCTATAATAGTTGGCTTTTGGATTGTAATTGTTCTGATGTGATCATTATTTTTTTTTCTTTCAGTTTGATAAAATATTGTTATGAAAACAATATTGAATTATTGTATTTTAATGCTTAATTTATTTAAATTTTCATTTTTATCCTGCAAAAAAAAATCCAACTATTATTAATACCAGAAGCACGATTACTACGACTAAATTTATATATTAACCTTCAACAATATAATAACAATATTACAAAGTCGCAATATATACATATATGTATACCGACCTATATTATTAAAACTTAACACCTGCCTTATCCAGGCACGATCAAAAAAAAAAAAATATCTTTCATAAAAATCCATTCACATAATAGGCTTAACAACACACACACACACACACACTAACACACACGTACACCAGTAAAATCTCGTGGTATATCGCTCTTTCAAATCTCAATCTCCTGCAAGCGCACAAAAGTAATAACTCAGTCTTACGTATGTCTCTCGCTCTTACAATAAAGAAAGCCTCACCCTCCTCCCTTTTTCTCTTTTATACCAAACAATTACATGCCGTTAACACACACAGACACAGACAAAGCAAGTGTGTAACAATAAAACTCAGGCAGTTATACCGAAATAATAAAAATTAAAAAAAAAAAGGTATATTCAATCGACCTTGGACAGTTGCTTCAATTAGAAAGCATTCGCGAATATATATATGTATACCTATATATACCTACAGGCGAGAAAGAAAAAGTATATATAATGTATAACGGACCCCCTGCTTAGTGGTGGTGGTATAGTGTATTTTCAGTAATTGACCGGCAAAACGAGACACCAGAAGCTGCTATAATGCTGCTACGGGTTAAGATCTAAGATAAAGAATAAAGCAAGAGAGTGAGAGAGATAAGCAGAGCTTAGACTTTTTTTACCTCGCGCCTTACGCGTCTGGTGTGATAAAGATTTTTCCCTGGATAACGCGCGTCCACCGCACAATAGCTCTTGCTGCTGCAGGCTAGGCTTATATAGTACACTATATACCTTTATAACATCACCTTCGTGTTTATATGCGGGTATATTTTGCCTTTCTGTTTACCTAACGACCAACATGAGTATCCGTAGTAGAGTCCAGTCTGCATAGATACACTTTTGTGGTCCTGTAATAGTGGGACCTATTCGTAAAAATTTAGCGTAATATTTCTTTATTTTTCTCTTTTTTTTTGCTTGTTACTTTTCGTTGCAAACTCCGTTATGAATCATATGTTTTATATTAAAGTTAAACATTATGTTTGTTAGTTCATAATATAAATACATAATATATAGATAAATTAACTAAATCGTGCATTGATTTTCTGATAATATAGTGTATAGATACACAGTCCTTCTAGCCTCACACTCACTGCAGCCGCATAGTTATTATTTTTTTACACTTATACTCCAGCAGCAATGGTATAAAGATGCGTGCACGAGATGGTAGTACTTTACGAGAAAGAGAGAGAAAGAGAGAGAGAGTCTCCTTACGTAAAATAATTTCGCAATTGCAATTTTACTCTCTTGGCTGCAGCTGTTACTGCTGTTGCTATTATTATCTCAGAGGCTCTTTTTACCATTATTACCACTATTACCACTACTATATACCATTGCTACCAATATATATTATATACAGCTAAAAGAGAAGTTTTTCTAAGAACTTTGCTTTGGTTAGCTAGAAAACATCGAAGAATATTTTCAATATCTTCGGTACAGACTATATTATACTCTCTAACGTTGAATCGACGTTTACCGATGAATCGCCAAAGACATACCTATACTACAATTCAGTAGTATCGTGTGGTAATATGGTTGAATTGCGTGCTGCAAACGAGCTCACATTCTCCCTTCTTATATTATGTTATATATGCTTCAAAGACATTCTTTCTCTCTATTTTCTCTTTCATCTCTTGCTTCTTCTTCTTCTTCTTCTTCTTCTTCTCTTTCGCTTTCCAGAAGATTTCCATATTTTCCCTTATGTAAAATTTTTCCTTTTGTAAATCTTATTGGTGTGCAAGCTGGTCATAAGATTGTTGTGACTAATTAACTCGTTTCTTAATATTTTTGGTTTAGTATACCTACTATAGTAAATATAGAGAGAAAAGAGAAAACTCTGGTAAAATTTGTCTGCGTTTCGGTTGTTATTCTATACACAACTAAAATCTATGGAACTATGACTGGTGAGTTATAGTCGTGTATAGTTATACGGTATATACAAGTGTATCTACTATACCTTTGTAATGACTGTCCCTCTCTCTCTCTCTCTTTCTTTTTTACTCGAATAAAAACTGGAATTTCAGGTCGAAAATTTTCGCTAGATTAATGTTAGAGGAGGAAAGGAAGGGGGAGGGGGGGGAGAAACTTGCGCACTTAACGAATCTAACGATAACGGCAGTTTTCTGGTGTTGAGTAAGCTATACATTCGCGAAAGTATATATATATATATACATGTATAATAACGATTTTAGTATGGGCTAGTTTGCCTGATGAAATACTGCAAATGTTCTATTTAGTAAAGAAATTATATTTCGTGGATATAATAAAAGCTTGGGCACATAGTATAGACCGTAGTTTATTTTGCTATTTTTGTTTCTTTTGCCAGATTTCATATACAAGTATCTATTTTACATTTGTCCTACGATCGTTTATCAGATTGATTTAAAAGTATCACGTATAAGACACAGACACACACTCTATCTTTCTATATTTTTTCAAATACAAAATAACTGTTAATGCTATATAACTATAACAGAACGAATAAATATATCATAATTTAAACACGTTAAACGATACTAAACTTTCTAAAGTACGTATTAATAGAGGAGTTAACAAGAACGAGTTATCGTTAAATTCTCTTGAGATTTAAGTAACCTTGACTCCTATATTATATACTTTTTAAAGAAGATTACACTATACGAGATACACTTTCTTTTTCTTTTACGTTCCGGACTACCGGTGTTAAAGGACACCTTACTACTTACACACATTTTATATGTTTCTTTTTCTGATTTTCTCCTTTCGCTTTATACTCATGAGTGAATAAATAGAGCACGAATATATATTCCAAGGCCATAACGATAGGGTTTGGTGACACTATATACTATAAATATATATATATATATATATAGCTATAACACCTATTGATATCATATTGAGATAGTGTCACTCTCGAGAAATAGACATATCGATGAACTCCTTGGTAATAAATCATACACTAGTTCATAGATGCATGTCTTTACCAACGATGTGTGCAATATATGTATATATATGTATATAAAGTTTCGTAATAATTTTCACTTTCAATCTTAGCTTATTACACGCGTCAAGGTATGTGGGCAAATCAATCCTCGAGCTCACACTTATAATACGAATATAACGTAACGCAATCTTGCTTCTATTATTATACGTTATGGTATAGCGAGCGAGTTATCAATTACGTCATACTGATTATTCGTACAATTTTAAAATAAGTTAATCATCAACAACACGACAACAAAAAAATGGAAAGTTAGTAAAATTACACATGGAGGCTATTGATTAATGATAAAATTACAGAGTAAAGTTCAAGCTCAATATATATTCGTGGCTCGCATATAGTATCTTTATTTATATTCTTTCGTCTTATTCCATACTGACTTTGTGGCAAGCATCGGTTTTTATTTATTACGGTTTCATAAAGTCGTTAAAATACTCTTATAAAGACTAACGAAAAGATTTGCTCGTATAACAATGTAAGTATATCTTGTTACAATGTTGGTGTATATATATACTCATGTGTCATGTGCGTGTGAGACCATTTTATTGAGACTTTATTTTAGAGGGAGGATTTTTTTTTTGCGATGAGAGAGGCTGTGAAGATGCAAGTCTTTTGGAGAATTGAATTATTGTACGTATATGAAGTATGTAGAAATATGTGAGCGAGGTATCAGGAATAAAAACTTTTTTTAAGTTTCTTTTTTTTTATTGATAATTTATATCCAGTGTTAAGGTATTTTTTTTTATTTATGTAAAAATATCGCGTTATTAACGTAAAGCAACAATAATTGTATACTAGAAATAGTAATGTTATAAACGGTCAAGCACATCTTAAAAAGAGCCGCAAAAAGGGGAAGGAGAATAAAAAAAGATCGTCAATCCGCGGGAGTAGCACGTGATCCGCATATAATCATGCGTATATTCGGTTTCTTCTCAAATATCCGCCGGCGTACTATAAGCTCTACGTGACGCGACTGGAGGATTAGCCAAGATCCTCACATGAATTTTCCGTATTTATCGGTATACCTTAAAGAAGTACGTTCTTTTTTTTTTGGTCTGAAAAAAATATGCTTGCGCGATTCTGTTATCGAATGAGATATCTGTATGTAGAGGTGATTTCTGGTTCGCTGAAGCGGAACATTGAAAAATATGTGAATGGAGCTAGAGCTTGGAGCTTGTAAAAGTTGTTGTGTTGGAGCTTTATGAAAATTGTATCGCTTCTAAATTAAGGAAATTTTTTATGGTTTTTGAATTTTCTGATACTAGCTATTTGTCATATAAAATCATTTTTTTTCTAATTAATGAGTTTAAAAAAATTGAATTGTACTTTTATTAAGTAGATTTATTAATTATTATTGTGTTTGTTAAGTTTTATACAATTTAAAGTTTTAACTCGTTTAATTTTGATAATTTATGAATCGACATTTTTGTTTCTCTAATTTTTCTTTAATTTTTCAAAAAAAAAAAAAAAAAAAAAAAAAAATATATGATATGAAAACAATGAAATTATTTTAAAACAAAATAAAATTATGTGAATTGTTTCACGTTTCATGTACAGGATAATTTACTGATTACAATTACTTTTTTTTTATGTTACAGGTGAGTTGTCCAGATAAACGCTATACGCATTATATTTGCCCTCGTGTGACGTAAGTTACATTGCAATTTATTTTCTCCTCCCATCAAAAATAATAACTTACGGAAAGTAAAGAAAATAAAAGGATAGAAAAAAAAAAAAAGAAAAAGAAAATCGTCTTGACCGCGTTCATTAAAAAAAAGAAGAAGAAAAAAAAGGAAAATAACAAAATTTTCACAAACTGAATTTCCAGTTGTTCAAAGCCATATCTCCCTTAGTGCAATTACTCCTTGAAAGAAAGATTTCTCGCACACGTCAAAATGAATATACTAACAGACGTCCAGTTCCAGTACAAGTCATGGCTTAATTTCGCATCGCACATAGAAATATCACTATATAAGATATATATA
>JAPYZE010003315.1:0-13332 GCA_030522805.1 Leptomastidea abnormis | reverse complement strand
ATATATATATACATAAATATAGCAGCTGCACGGCGCACGAGATGGGTGAGTAGGCGACACAGCGGCATCAGTTTTAGATTTCACGGAAGAAGAAAAGAGAGAAGCGGCTAATAATTTATTGCTTATTTGTACATATTCCTTATTTATTGGTATATGCACAGTCACAGGTATATAGTACGCATCTAGTACACGCGCGCGCGCATAAACAAAAACAAACGCGTACAGATCTACATACACCCTCTTACATATTATGTGCAACTGCAGGCCATATCATATATAGCTTATCACAGCTTGAGCTTATGCTGGTGTTGCATCTTGCGTGAGTCTATATAGTATATATACGTATCTTGCAACGACCACAAACAAGCAAGCTTCTTATTACATTATAGGTAATATGTAGGTATACGTATACTGTGCACCAATACACAATACTTACGTGTGTGGGTGTGAGTGAGATGTGTAGGTAATATATAAGTGAAAAAACTAGGCAGGGCGGCGCGGAGGCGGACAAGGTAAATATAGTATACCTATACTTACATGTACATTTGCTGCTCTACACTATAATATATAGGTATAAGTATTACAGTCTACATATTATATCGCGGGCATATCGCAGTCTGTGTGCGTCATCCATATCGCGTGTGCTCGCGCGCTGCTCACCAGTCGCAGCTCTCTCGGAGCAGTCGTCTTGGAGTTCGGAGTCGCGCGGCAACGTTAAAGCTCCAAACCCACTTGAAAAAAAAAAAAAAAATAATAATAATAATAAAAGAGAGAGAGAGAGAGAGAGAGAGAGAGAGAGCGAGTGAAGACAATCTCACAACAATAATCGCATTTTGCTTGCATCTCATTGTATTCTGCAGCCAAACTGACAAGTAGAAGAATTCATCTGACTTATGCTGCTGTGTGCTGTTGCTGCAGCGTATAACAAAACACCCAGTGCGCACCCAACGGTGGGTGGGAGTAAGGAAGAGCGACGCATCTAACGCATTTGCGCGACTTTGGCAATACCTATTGAACACCCGTAATATAAAGTACATACATTATACTTATAAGTATAGTTCAGCCGGTTGCAAATCACAGCGCAAAACAATAAACAGCTGGTGGCGACATTTATAAGGAACTAAGTATACGCACATCATATCAGTCATCTACTGTTGTGGTCCAGTCCAGACCGCGAGCCGAGTGCAAGCAAATAAGTTTACCTACACAAGTATATAGTGAGAGATCGCGGCTCCGCGACACCACCAACATTATCGTTTCTGGCTGCTGCTGTTACTGCCGGGAACTTGATACGCATATACACTGCAGGCGCTTGCCGCCCACAAATGCGCAGCCCGGAGGATGAGGAACCCCAGGATACGTACCAGCGCCTCGAGGATGCAGCAGCAGCCGTCGCGGGCAACAGTAGCCCCAGTAAGTCTCTCTGCCTGTCGGTCTGTCCAAAGAGCCAAGGACGTGTCTATGTTCACTGTGGCCACTGCATCTCGCGCTGCTTAATACTCTCTCTCTCTCTCTCTCTCTCTCTCTCTCCCTCTCTCTCTCTCTCTCTCTCTCTCTCTCTGCCTAACTATTTTTTGTCTCTTCCTCTTTCTCTCTTTGAGTGTATGACAATTGTGAATCTTGATATGATGTACCATTACCACTCTCTTTTTCTCTTCACACTTTATCGCGATCGAGTGCTTATCTTGCAAGAAAAGAACTGATCTGATAACAAGATCTGATAGTGATTTGCGTCATTGCTTTCTTCGATTCCATGAATTGTCTCAGGATAGGGATCATGATTTACCGATTAACAACCTCGGCTCGCGCTTATTATTTTGCTGCGACTTGGCTAATTCTTACGCTACCCAAGCAATGGTGCACTTGATTTTTCGCAAATCCATATTTTACCTGCGTACCTACCTATCTACCTATTTTTATTTTTTTTTTTTTTTTTACTATTCCTCATTTGCCATTAACTATTTTAAAAACCAGACTGTTTTGTTTCTTCGCAACAGTCATTTTTACAAATAGCGCAATTTCTTCTCTCCTACACGCGTATTTTTGAAATTTTTTATTTATTATGAATTGAAATTGTCTATATCAGGGCTTTTAATTTAGATGTATCAATTATCAAAAGCTGTGCTTACAAAACTATCTCGATACATTTTTTGTCATTCTTTTTGTCTAGCTTGATTTATCAGACTTTTCAAACAAACTGCAAGATTCATTTCTTCCTATCTCATATATTTTTCATTCCCAGTATCTACTCTAAAAATGTATAATAGTCATTGTTAAGTCACATGTACAACTTTTTGAATCAAGTTTGTATTGAACATTGTAATTAAAACTTATTATACTTTCATTATACATCATGTAGATTAAATTTATCAGATAACTTGCAATCAATACAAAGTTCACTAGCATGGAATAAATGAAGAATGTTTGCACGCTCAATTTATAGGCACTGCTTGCTTTTAATGTTTTTTTAGAATATGGATCTATGTTGTCTTGCCCTTCCTCAGACAGCCGGATAAAAATGCCTTTACATGGAAGTGACGATACTCCTAATGAAGCGGGCCATCGTTTCCTACCTGGGATGGAATCCCAAGCACTATCAGAAAACTTCTCGTTTTCTCGTAATCCCGGAGTTACATTTGACCCTGATATGTACTGGGAAATGAATTATCACGAAGCTGCTATTTTTCTAGAGGTAGTGCCACTCAATTATTTATAATTGAAATTCAAACATTTTTTATTACTTGTCTAAGGGAGACAATATTTTAATGTGTATCAATTTTTTACTGTAATATTTAGGAAGGCAGAAATAATGAAAAATTTGATTCTCATCCTAGACATCCAGAAGATTTACCAGCTTACTTATTAGTACATAATAATTGGTATTACGGCCTTGATCTTTTTACATCTTTAATTTTACTTGGTTTAGCTTTTGTAGAAGAACCAGCAGTGCCTTTATTTCAAGTAAAATAATTTTTATATAAATTACATTTTTAATATTCTTTCTATTTTTATAAATATATTTATTTAAATATTTTACAGCTCCCAGTTTGGGCTCATGGCTCCTTAGAACTTTTGGCTCTTATGACCATTGGTGTTGAATTAGCTTTAAAATTAAGGTGGATTGGATGGGGTACAATGCTAAAGCATAAAAGAACCATGTTAAAGGTAATTTTTTTATAAACTAAAAATTAAATTTTATTATAACTTAAATAAATCATTTATATCATCATTTAAAAAAAATGCAACTTATGCAACTTGATTAGTCATCATTTGAAAGCGGACTTGCCTAATGCAAATCTTGTATGTATTATTTATTCATAAATGTTGCATTTTAAATGTATGAAAAAATTGATTATTTGCTTCTTAGAAATATAATTTTCTTTTACATAGATAACAAGTCTGCATTTTTACAACATTCAACAGAGAAATAATTTAAATTTGCATTTTTTTAGTGCATCACACTTCTCATCATGTTTGTTGAGGCAATGATTGTTCTTGTTCGGCAATCTTCACATTTTAGAGTGACTCGTGCGCTGCGGCCCATTTTTTTAGTTGATACAAAGTACTGCGGAGGTGTCAGAAGGTTTATTCGACAAATTTTACAAACTTTGCCACCAATTATAGATATGCTGGGACTTTTATTATTCTTTATTTTAACCTACATGGTTCTTGGGTACTATTTATTTTTTGAAACAAATAGAAATTTTGCTACACTACAAGACAGTTTTGTTAGTCTTTTTGTTTTACTCACTACAGCAAAGTAAGAAATATTCTATTTAGAGTATACTATTAGATAAAAAAATTGCTTTTCACAAATAAATTTTATTACAGTTTCCCCGACGTTATGATGCCATCGTTTTCCATAAACAAATGGTATGCGCTTTACTTTGTATGTTACCTCTCTACAATGCTTTACATCATGATGAATCTCATGCTTGCGGTTGTTAACGAAACGTTCACCTCAGCTGAACGCGATAAATTTAAAAAACTTTTTCTTCACAAACGAAAAGCTTGTCAACATGCTTTTAAACTTCTTGTATCAAAACAGAATCCAGATCAAATGCGCTTTAAGCAATTTGAAGGCTTGATGCGCTATTATGCTCCGAAAAAATGTAAGTAAACAAATCAAGTTTGCATTAAAGATCAAATAATTTTTTTAGTTATCGTGTAATATGATTTAAAAAATGTATTTCTATTCATTACAGCAATTAAGGATGTTGTATTAATGTTTCGTTACTTAAACATATCAGGCAACGGAACTTTAACAGCTGATGAATTTTTGAATATATATGATGCTACTGTATTAACTTGGGACCCACAGTATTCTAGTGTGCCATGGTATCATATGGCATGGCCACCTCTACAAATTCTTTGTCAAGGAGCATATGCTGCAATTTCTTGGCCCTACTTTGAAAGTCTCGTTTGTATGTTATCAATAATAACTTGCTTAGCACTTTAGTTTGATAAATGTTTAGAAAAAGTATTTAATATAAATTTTCAGATACCGTAATTATTGGAAATGGCATTGCTATGATTTGTCGTCTCGTACAACCGGAACCCGATCAGGAGAAATCAGCCCATATGTTCGCTGCTTGTTGGGACACACTTCTTTTTGGTGGCTGTAAGTTTATGTTCAAAAATAAAATTTTTAATGCATTTCATTAATTATTTTTATTACAAAATTTAATCACAATTTTTCAAAATAGTGTTTGCTGCAGAAGCTCTCACAAAAGTTCTGGGTCTTGGAGTAAGACGATATTTGAGTTCTGGATGGAATCTTTTCGATCTTGGTACATCTGTGATGGTACTTGTAGCAGCTTGTGGCTTAACGCTCTTTCCAAGCGCTGTCTTCCTAGTAGTCTTCCGACCACTGCGAATGTTACGACTTTTTAAATTAAAAAAACGATATCGTGACGTTTTTGGAACTTTGGTTTTGATCTCTCCACTTATGTGTTCAACAGCTATTGTTATGTTAGTACTCTATTATTTTTTCGCCATCATTGGAATGGAACTCTTTGCAGGACATGATATGAGAAATTGTTGCCAGTATGTGAAATATTTATATACATTCAAATTTTCTTGATTTTTGCTAAATATAGGATTATCATTTACAAAAATTAAAAATTTTTAGAAATACAACAGTAGAAGATTTTTATAAATATTCAGCAAATGCAAGTACTAGCTTGGGATATTATTATTTGAACACCTTTGATAATTTGATGGCTAGTTACATGACGTTGTTCGAACTTACAGTTGTAAACAATTGGTTTATATTAATGAATGCCTATGCAGTCACTGTAGGAATGTATACAAGAGGATACTTTATGGTATTTTATTTGATAACTATGATAGTTTTAACTATTGTAGTCTCCAGTTTTCTTGAAGCTTTTCGCTTTCGAATACAGTACAAAAGATCGACAACAAAACGAGATGGTAAAAATTCATACTTTTTATGAATTTTTTTTTTAATTTAATATAATTAGTTAATTAAAGTTTTAACATCTTGAACTTTGTAGAAGAGAAAATGCTGCACGAAGAAGTTGAATTGAAATATGATGAATTACAATCTGTTGTTCAAGATTATCAGATGTTAGAACTAATCCGAGAATTTCTACCAGTTGGAGTGAGTATTAAAATTAACAAAAAATTTTGTAAATTTGTACTACAAGTACTAATTAAAAAAATTGTAATCTATTTTAGACTTCTGCAATATTTATTGGTTCAAGACCTCGAACAAGAGAAGTTTTACAACGAAGAATGTATATTCACGAAATTTTAGAGTGGTTATCAGAAGCGAAATCACAAGAGAGAATAGCTTTGCCAAATGTTGTCAATAATTTTGACGAAGATAGTCTAGATGATCACATTACTGAAACAGATAGTGCAATATTGAATGGTGTAACGTTAACGCAGAGAAGGCCAAGTGGCGTCTTTAGTTCTACGTAACTGTCACGTGTATGTATATAGCGATTAAGGATCATATTTTCTGTACTTTATTCATTACATTCCAGAAAGCGCACCTAGTCAGATGATTTATACCTATTAAAAGCACACGCTTTTTTTATTTATATTATAAAATGTAATTACGATGTAATTAATTAAGCTTTATTTTTATTATCGGAAGTATAAAATATCATGATTATAGAATACTAAAACATATTAAATATAGTTTGTTGAAAAACAATCATGAAAAATAAAACTCATTTTCATGTATAATTTAAAATTTTGAAAATTTAAGAAGTTAAATGTTTAAAATAAAAATAAAACTGTAAAATATAAATAAATGTAGGATTACATTCTTGAATTGCACTACAAATATTGTAAATAATTGTAGTAATTTTCCAGATTTAATAAAAATAAGAATAGAATTTAGTACTAACATAAACCTTTTTATATTGTCTTCAATATAAAGTGAATATTGTTTGATGTATTCTGTAATCTTATATGAAATATATTCTTCCTGTCCTCCAGCCGCAAAGCGCTAATTTCCCAGCCACTGCGCGAAACGAAGTTGTTGCTTTTCGGCGCCGTCGAACCGGAAAGTTGTATACGCACCATGGCAAGAAGTAAAGAAGCCTCAGATCACCAGGATAATATCCTGGCGATCTGGGACCTTCTTTACTTTCCCTACCTTGGTGTATAATTTACTATTTTTTTTGTTAATAAATTTTAGTCTCACCTAAAATTGTGATAGTTTAGTTATAAAAATGTTTTAAAAAAGTATTATAACAACTGTAAGTTTATTTTAAGAAATATTTTATTGAAGAATTGTAAATTTTATGAACAAGGATTATAAACCAAATATAACTTTCCTCAAAAAAATACTTGTAAAAAATTTTTTTTAAGATTGTGTTAATTTTTAAAAGTAAATTTATAATAATTGAATGGTTATAATTTATATGCATATTTTTATATGTAGTTGTAAATTAATAAAATATTAAAGTAAATTGATATTATTTGATTAATAGAATGTGATTAATAAATGTGAAAATTTAAGAAAATATAAATATATTTACTACACTGGAGTTTTAATGTGTATTTTGCAATTATTTTTTAAGAAAAATTTTTATTATATACTTGAACCCCAAAACTTCCTAGACTTGTTTCTGACACGAAAAAATCATTGTCTGTTAATTTAGAACTTAAATTTTGAATCTCATTTCTTGATGTATTTGGAGGGATGAGAATATAAGCAAATCCGCCGCCACCAGCCCCTGTGAGCTTAGCTGCAAGTCCATATTTTTTTGCTGTTAAACATATGAAATCCAAAGAAGGATGAGATACTTGACAAGTGGACAAAAGACCTTGGTTGATGTTGATAAGATTCTATAAAATGCATATTAAAGCGCTTAGTTTTGAATCCTACTGGAGTAAATTGGAGTAGAATGAGTTATTTGTCGTACATTCAAGTTTGTACCAAGAGAAGATATAATATACATATATATGTATGTATGTATGTATGTATAAAATAATTGAACAAAATTTACCGAAATCTCTTTATAAACATCCAGTAGTTGATCATCACTATCTTGTAAGGCTTGCATATTTTTAATGAGTTCGACTACTCGTTTGGCTAGTTCGTCCATTGCTTCTAACACTGGGAGATATATTTGCGGATATTTGATCTTGAGTGCAGCAACCTTATCGACGAGTGCCTTCGTACTGCGGTCCACCTTCGTATCCACAAGCAAGATCGCCATATTCCTGGCTGAGCCAGTAGAGATGAACTTGAACTGCTCAGCTCTCCGGAATTCGATGACAGAACCGTAGGTACAGATGGAATTGTCAATACCTGAGGGAGCGCCATGCATGATCTTTTCGCAGTTATGCGCATAGCCCGAGATTTTCTCCAAGTCATCCGCAGTGAAGCTCGGCGGAGCTTGCGGGCTCTTTTGGAGCTGGGCTAGGCGCAGAAAGCCAGCGACCAGGCAAACCGCAAAGGAGGCCGAGCTACCAAGACCCGCGCCGACCGGCAGCTCGCTGTCCACTCGGAGCCGGAAGGGCCTTGCTTCCAGAGCCTCGGACTGGCCGACCTGGAGCAGCGCAAAGAACAGGCAGTCTAGGCTGGCTCTCTGGCGCGACGTAAGGCTGCCGCAGGCGGTGGTGACTGGCTCCTCTCCCGGTCGGGTGCAGACGATGATCGACGCGACAAACGCGCGCACGGCCTGGAGGAAGGGCTCGTGGCCAACATCGGCTAGCTTGGGAAAGTCGTCGTTGGCGAGTAGCTCGTCTCGCAGCCGGCACACGGGCACTTCGATCCGCAGCTCGACTTTCGGCAGCTCCAGGATGCATGCGCGAGACGACTCGCTCTCCGGGAGCTCGCTAATCTCGAGGCTGGTGCGCCGGTTCAGGCTTGCTGCTACGGCCGTCTTGCCGTAGACGACCGAGTGCTCGCCAAACAGGATGACCTTGCCCGGGGCCGAGACGCTGAACGATATCATTTCCGACTCAGTATCGGCCTTTATGCTGCGAACTCTCTTAGGACTAGCCTTGCTGCTGCTGCTGCTGCTGCTGTTGTTGTTGATTTTCCCACTGGTCGGGAGTCAATGTCTTTTGGGAAAATGCATGGATCTCTTTCAACTCTTCTTCAAGGATGCCGTTGACCAATCTGCAATTAAATTTCGACCTCGTTATAATATTTCAATCAAACATTTATTCTAATTGAATTGCAATTTGTGGAAAAACTGAAAATCAAATTATACCTGTGCCTTTGAAGGAGCGGCTTGCCCTCAAACTTTTTTGAGACAATCAATACTGAAAATTTAGCTCCACAACCATCTGACTCATCTATTACGTCCTGTAACAAAAATAAATGAAATTCCGTAAAAATAAACAAATGGAAAAAACTGCCCAATCACTTGATGTTCACTCGAGGCGCGTCACTTCTTTTTTAAGTTTCCGTAACTTTAAAAGGAGTAAGGAAAAATGGAATAACATTGAACAAAGCAGTTTTGAAAAAGAAAATAAAAATTTATTAATATATTTATGCCTTACAATGCACAGAATGTCAGGTATTTAAATGCAAAGTCGCCGCACATGACAAACATCTATTTGGTATCGCGTACAATTGTATTGTACCACCAGCCACCCGTGACACATTTCGTTCTCACTCTTGCATTCACATACAAAGTTAATCTTAAGTAAGTTTTGGTATAGAAATCTCACACGTATTGGAAAAACGTTCACTCAGACACACATATATGTGTATATATATATATATATATATATATATATATATCTTTTTTCATTTTTTTATTTTTGCTTAATTATTATTATGACTGCTATTGTTGTGCATTCTATAAAATTGTTATCACATTACTTAACTTTAAACTTTCGTGCTGGCACAGAAATGGCACAAAACTGCTTGTAATTAAAATAAATTAAAAATAAAACAAAATGACCACATGAATATACAGACGTAAGGAGTGGATACAAATCTGGGTACTTTTTTGGTGGTTTTAAAAATCCACTGCAAATAGATAAAATCAGTACTCCTATCATTGAGAAACCAAATAAAATATTGATATATACTGAGCTAGTTGTCCATGTATTAATGCTTTTTTTAATTTTTACTTTTTTTAAAGCTTGCTTTTCTTCTATTTTTTCTTCTCTATATTTTACCAAAGTACTAAGTTTTGATTCAAACCACATCCAAGATACAGAGATTATAAAAAAAACTAAAGTAGCAAAATATGCAGTATAAAGGCCATCTTTTATTAACAGAGGTAGCATACTAAAAACTGAAATAACAAGAAACCAAAAGCAGTAAAATGGATCTTTATGAAACTGTAAAAGAACTGGTAGTGCTACTAATAAAATTGATTTTTCATGTACTTGAAATGAGAAAAGAAAAAATGCAAGAGATGAATTTATAAGAGCTAATAAAAACTTTTCTCTTGATGGTCTAAAAAACAAGTCTAGACTGCTTGGCAATAGTGCCACAGTTGTTGATACAAGACATATTTGAGCCAACTGTAAATTAGAAAAATGATTTCTTAATTTATAAATTACATTAACTGCACACCAAACATTGGCTACTTTATCTTCAAAAATGCCCCTTGTTAATGGAAAAAGCCTTAAAACTGCATCCATAAAAACTTTTTTATCTCGTAAAAATGGAGCCCAGATTCCAATAAATGTTGCTATGACTGCTAAAGACACACATATCAATGATCGCAGGCATGGTAAAAGTGGTTTCCGTTTTCCAGGTGTATTAATGCCAAGAATATAAAAAAAGCACGGAAGAGCATGATACAATTCCATCTGCTTGTAATTCAAAGCTAGTACAAAAAAACTAGATCCAATGACCATTGAATTTTGGAAAAGTGCAGATGCAGCAGCAACAAAAAAACCAAGTGAAACGCAATTGTACTGAAAGTGCCCATAATCAATTAAAATCAAGCCAGGATAAAAAAGTATGGTTGCCAAAACTAAATAGCGCTTTTTGAGCACAGCAAGTTCTTTCTTGTCGTTTTTTTCCTGGTTCTTTTTAAGCTTGGTATCAAAGAGAGGTAATACTACATTGATAAAGTACATCACAGTTGGAATAAATACAAGTAAATCTGCGACTAGAACAGACAGTCTCATGAAGTATTTGTGCACAGTGGACTCGTAGCCCCTGGACTGATGCAGCTTAACAGAATCGGGATCTATGACTTTGGCCAGTTTCGCAAGAAGATAGCTGTGGTAAGCCGTGAGCGGCGGGTAATCAAGTCCCCAATACTGTAGGTCATTATCCGTAGAATTGGAGTACCACTGGGAGTAGGGAAGATTGAGAGTGATCTCCTGCCAATGCCGCTGGGCCTCGTAGTCGCCATACATGGGTGGTTTCTTGGCACCGCTGTACGGGTGGTAGGTGACGCACCAGCGCAGCAGCAGGCCAAGTCCGAGGACGAGACAAGTCTGAAGAGTGTCCGAGGGCCCATCCTTGGTTGCCGGCTCCTTGGGGGTGGTTGCCGTGGCATTGTTGCTGTCCTTGCGGCCGAGCGAGCTCACGCTCTCCCGCTCACGCATTATTGATCCTCTTCTTTTTTTTCTCGCTAGCCTCTGCTATCTCGCTCTCTCTCTCTCTCTCTCTCTCTCTCTCTCTCTCTCTCTCTTTCTCTCCTGGATAGGTTCTACTTGGAAGAGACGAGTACCTGCGGATTTATGGTCGCAAGCTGTCGGGACGATTCGCGCGCTGTAAAAGTGAGGTTATGCGTTGGCGTCTTTCCCGCTGCGCGCTAATGTCTCTTATTTATACTTGCATATTGCAATAATACAACTCTAACGAGAAAGCATTTGCTTATATATACTTACAAGGTGCAGCGGCTCGAGCTCCTTTTTCAGCTTGTTACTAATGTGCTCTTCGGAATATGGCATATTTTAGCCACGTACAATAGAGCCGACGTTCCGGCATATAACTGAATATAGTAGCACAAGGTAAGGTAGGTTTAGAAAATACTTTTATACTTTTGAATAATACCTATAATACGTTTATTGGCTCCATATTCAAGAAAAAATCATCTTGTCTGCAGAACTTGTTAGATTAATATTTTTCTTTGTGCAGGTATAAGTAGTTTGTCACTCGAAATGATTTAGATTTTTGAAAATAAGCAAGATGGATGTATTATGCACTACGTAATAAATATATAAATTTACTAATACGTTACAAAGAGTACTCCACGTGCAGTGCTAGCCTTGCTTGTCAAGAAATAGCCGGTATCGACGACTTTGTCAATTGTCATGATTTCCTGAGATTATAAAAATTGTTTGCTTGCATATTGGATTGTTATAGGTTAGTCGCAGCAAAACGTTTCTCTGTATTGATTGCATCAAAACAATATATATTATACAACTTGATACTTATTAGTTTTTTCTATGCAGATTCTATGCAACATGAATCTTGATGGAACCGTTGAAACCTTTGAGGAAAGACACCCCTACTTTTTTGATTATTTCTCATGCAAATTTGAAGGACTAGATCCTGAAAGCAAGAAAAAATTTGAAAATTCCGTTACTGTAAGTGACAATTTTATTTAATCATTTAATATTGAATTTTCATTTTCATATTTTTTAAATTTACAGCAAATGGGTGCTAAAATTTGCAAAAATCCAGATTACATCTTTGTTGATCCAAATTCTGGTTTTGAAATTCAAAGTAAAAGCCATGTAAATTTAATCAAGATTACATATATTCATGATTCTATGAAGGCTAAAAGGCCCTTGGATATCAAAAAATACAAGTATTTTTCATTGATTTTTTTATTTTTAAATTAAAAAAAAGCATTTGAGATTTTTTATACTATTTTTTTCAGATTAAATCTACAACAGTTTGTTGACTTAAATAAAAAAAATCAGAAGAAAAGGACCATCGACTTGGATCACCCATTACCGTAAATTTATTTGATTGCTCCTTATTTAGATTTCTTAAAAAATGTAACTTTTATATTTATAAAATTATATATTTCATAGAAAAAAAATTAAGCTAAACTTAGCAAAAAAAATAGACCAGGAAAACAATTCAGTACCATTGTCTAAGAAACAAAAACTTGATTCAGATAAGCTAAGTGAAAAAGAAAAAGTAGAACCACTACCAAAACAACAAAAGCTTGATTTGACAATATCAAGTGAGAAAGATAGGCAGAAATCATTAGCAAAAAACCAGAAACTTAACTCCAAGGAAAAGGTTGATAACTTTATGGTAGAGAATAATTTGGTAGTGGATTCTGATAAAAATAATCTGGATAAAAAAAAAAAAAGAAATGTACCGCAAGCTATTACTAGTAAAACTAGGCAATCTGAATCAAGAAAAAAAAACATGAACAAAAGGAAAAAATTAGAAGAGTGTGATTCTGATTCTAGTATAGAAATTATTGATGTTGTAGAAAGGTAAAAATATTTTATCAAAAATTTATTATTTGTTCAAATCTAAATTTTTATTTAACTTGCCTTATTTAATTTTTTATTTTTAGTATTAAAAATAATATGATAATGATCTTTTTTCTAGCAATATTGAAAATAATTTAAGGCAAAAATTAAATAAATTGGACTTGCAAAAAGATTTTCCAGCTAAATCAACAAAAAATAATGATGAAAAGTAAGACTTACAATTAGACATATTAATAGTAGTACAGTATTTGTTTGGCACTTGTATTAATATTATTTGTTTAAACAGTACTTCAAAAACATCTTGGTGGTCAGAAATGCCAGTTGACCCAGATTTATCTCCAAACTATCAGGAGCCTACTCGAGCTTCTGGAGCCAAGTATAAAAGGTATGTATTTCAAATTGAAATTTTCAATTCATTTATATATATATATATATATATATATATATATATATATATATATA
>JAPYZE010003314.1:0-13333 GCA_030522805.1 Leptomastidea abnormis | reverse complement strand
AATTTTAACTATAGCTTAATTAGAGTATTTGAAATCGATATGCAAAGTTTCATTAATTTCTCATCGGTAGAAGACTTATAGCCTATACATCCTTAAGTCAACCTACCAAAAAAGAGAGAGATAGAGACCAACATTAAACCTCAAATATCGAGTGTATCTCCTAACTGTCCACCCTCTCTTCCCCTTTCCCTCCTATACATACATACATATACATTTAGCAAGGCCACTCTATAAGTGACTCGTCGAATTTCCAGAAACACACGAAAAGCCTAACCAACTTTCAAACTACACTATATGCTAGTTCACTAGCAGTGATAGTATAGTAGTAGTAGTAGCTTGGCGGATGGAAGCGCAGTCAGTAGAGAAAGAGAGAACTATAGGGTCCTTTAATGCACGTGGCGCGTACTTAAGCCGGTGAAAGGGCTCCCCTAGGACTATGGCAGTCTTCGTCTTCGTCGTCGTTGTGCTTGCGACACGGTCAGGCTGCAAGTTTCTTGGTGCGTTTGCTACTGCTGCTGCTGCTGTACAGAAACGTCGTCTCTCTCTCTCTCTCTCACTTGCGCTTGAGGACACTTGAGACTTGGCCGAGCAGGAGAGGGAAGAGAAGGAAAAAGGGAAGGAGGGGTATATGCGCAACTTCATCCCTTCGAGCTCTCATCGAGCGGAACGAGAGTGGCTGCGAGTGCAAGTGCAGAACGGAGTAGTTGGACGAACGGACGGACGGATGGACTTGGGATACAGGGAGACCGAAAGAGAGAGAGAGAGAGAGAGAGAGAGAAAGATAAGGAAGGGAGAAGAAAAAAAGACAGAGGGTTGACGGTGATAAAGGGGTGAAAGAAAAAAGAGACACCTAAGAAGAGAGGGAGAGAACTTGAGGATTGTCGTTCTTTCTCACTCTCTCTCTTTTTTTTTTACAGCTACTTCTAAGACTATATATATGCGTGATGCGGCGATGTGCAGTCAGACGAGAGACCTGAACAAATGAAGTGGAGCCGAAGATGAGAGGTACGCGAATGTATACTCTGGAGAATATGTCTTTTTTTTTTCTTTTTCAACTGGACTACTCGAGATTTTGGATGGCTGCCCGAAAGGTGACGGAAACAATCGTACTACGATTGGTGAGATGAAGAACTTTTTTTTTTAATGAGGTGTTGGAATGAAGAAAGTGTAAAGGATAAAAGAAATGAAAAGAACCGTGAAATTAAAGTTCTTGAATAAATTGGGATGATTTTCAAAAAAATGTTTTTTTTCTTCTTTTTGAAATACTTTATTTTTTTTTATTTTTTTTTACCTCTTCCGCTATTATAAATTACAGTGTCTCTTAAGTGAGAATAAAAATTTTTTTTTCTTTTTTTTTTAGGGTTGTATAAAATGTTTTTTACAAGTTAAGAAGCAGTTAGTGCAAGATATATATAAGAGTTTAAAAGAATATACTAATAAAAAGTTGATAGCCTTGTCATACTACTATTATTATAGTGTATGAAGCTTTTAAAAAGCTAAAGAGTAGTATTTTTTTTTTTATTTGTATGGCAAGTAGTATAATGTTGTTCAAAGAATTTTTATCTTGATGTTTATAATATCTTACATAATCCCAAGTGTCATTGGTATTTTTACTGTCGATTCTTAATTAATTAACACTATTTATGATTTCATGTGACATTATTGCATTAAATCTTCGTTTATAGATGTATTCTTATTTTTAAATTTAATTGACTACACAATTAATATATATTTCTATTGATACAGACAATCCATAATTCTGTAAATATTAGATTATCATTTTAAAATCACTATACTATGTTCCAGTTTCCCATGAATTAATATAATTTTAAAATATTAATTATCAAACAAAATATTTCAATATACTTTTTAAAATATATATAAAAACCATTATTATAACAATGTTAATACCATTAAAATTCAATAATCCCTCAATGAAAATATTTTTATAATTAATAAGCCAAAGTGTAACCTAACTAATTACATACTGACCCCCCGAAGGCTTTTTGATTTAATTAATTCATCAAAGTGAACGCTAAAATAATGCAATTTAACAATGTATATATATATATATATATATATATATATATATTTCATCATCCTGTATACCCTAATCGATAATTCATTTAATATTAACCAACATAATTCAATTAAATAAACATTAAAAAAAAATATATTTAAAAATTATTTATAATTAATCATCCAAACACACCATACTTTATTTCTCTTAAAAAAAATTCACAACACACAAATTTCTCAAGTATACAACGCATATTATTCACATCTTTCTTACTAACCCAGTGCAATTTTAAACAAGCATAATACAACTTCAGGGTGGGCTCTCTCTTTCTCACACTTAAGAGTCCAGAATACATAAAAATAAAAAGCTTGCTCGTCAAAGCAAGATGTAAAAAAAAAAGTACTCTTCCGCGAATCGAAAGAGTGAGACATATATAATACAAGAGACAAGTGTTTTGTCGCCATGTATAAAGAACTTGGTGAAAAAAAAACCAGCCTGAGAGTGTGTATATAAGTGACTTGCGAAGATGCACCGTATAACAACACTATATATAATATATACGCAGTGTGCGATATAATTCCGAGACTGCGTCGACGTCGTTGGACAATTAGTCGCCAGACGACAGCTGCTGCTGCTGCTACTTCGAAATAAAGAAGAAGAAGAAGCTGCTGCCAGAGTCGACGACTACTGCTGTTGGTATATACTCTTGAAGACAGAGAAAGAAAAAAAAAAGCGAGAGGCGCCGGTGGACGAGGAATTGTCGCGTCTCTGCAGCGACTAGGTATATGTAATAACGTGCTTCTTTTGCTGTGTCAGCTCGATAATAGTGACTTGAGAAAAAAAAAGAGATAGAAAAGAATTATTTATTATTATCGCCTCTTGGTGTATAGTGTAATTCGAAACCGGAAGACATATAGCGGAAGATGATCAAGAGGATAAAGGAAAACTAAAAAGCATCAGACCTTTTTTTTCCTTTCCCTACTTTTTTTTTGTACACTGGAGCTTCTTAAAAAAAAAGTAAAAATCAAGAGGGTTGTTTTTTAGTATCTCTCATCATTAGGATCATCTGATCTTGATCCAGGTCAGCTTATGTATATGATGTGTGTGTGTAATTTTTTTTACATCTAACTCCTCCAAGGCTGCGCATCTGCTCAACATTAACGAGCTGTGTGTGGGGGGGATATATGACAACTCCTTTTCCACTTGTTTCTCTTATTCCTCTCATTTTTCACTTTATACTCTCTCCCACGTAGCACACACACTTGTTCTCCTTTTTTTTCTACCCTCTTTTTTCTTTCCCACGATATGGGCACGCTCACTCCCTCGAGTAGTCAGTCACTTTCGCGAAAAAGTCACGAGATCTCAACTTCTGGAATTTCAACGTTGCTTTAAGAGAGGAATCAAATGAGGGTGGAGATGTGATGCTGTGTGTATATATACTGGGAAATATAGAATTGTGTATACTGAGGGACAGTTTCAGTATATATAGCTATAAGGGAAAGAGGTTGGCATCGTTTTTGCTGTTCTATTGTTGCGGGGCCAATACTACGTGACGTTGCTGGATATGCGGGTGAACGCGTTCAGATTCCTCGGTCTGCAGTTTATATATATAATACCAACGTCGACACGGGAAGAGACAGAGTTTATTTCCGCTCGACTCTTACACTACTCTCTGAGTATATGTATACCTATACCTATGTGTACCTCTGTGTGTACTAGATTGCGGCATTGTTTTTTTTTCTTTTTTTTTTACTTGTTCTTGAGAGAGCTTGAGGCTTATGTGGGGACATGAGTGGCTTGTGTGAGTGAGGGTGAAAGAGAGAGAGAAAGAGAGGGTCGGAAATGATACCTGCTACATGTTGCGAATCCTCAAGTTATTTAGCTTCTGTAGTTTGATGAAGGAAATCAACCCTCTATTTTTTTTTTTAGATGTTTGATTGTCTTGGCTTTTTGTTTTTCTTTTTTTATTTGATTATTGATTTTTTTCTTTTTTACTTTTGTGATTTCTGTTTTTTCAAAGGGTTAGAGATGTTGTAAGTTTTTTTATTTGTTAAAAATTGAAATTAATTCTTGTTAAAAACATTTGTGTTGAAGTACTAAAGATGAAAGATTGGGATATATCGATTATTGAAAATCGCTTAAGTGCTCGTGTGTATGAAAAATAGAACGAGCTTAATGGATGAATAAAAAAAAATTGTTTACTTTATTAAACAATGAGAATAAAAGTGTTATTTAAAAACGATTAAAATAACGTTATTTGTGGTATTGGTATAAAATAAATTAAATTTAAAAAAAGGAGTTCAAGATTGACTCAAACGGAATCATTTTAGAGAAATTTAAAATTTTTGACACTTTTTACAAGTGTATTTCATCATATGGAGACACCGCTTGCACAGCGAGTAAATATGTCAGACGCCGGGAATCGAACCCACGACATGTAGATTCCGAAGCCGACGCTTACCATACTTAGCCACAAGCTACTTGATTTGTAATTTCATTTATGAAGTATAATTACTTTTTCGTTTTTGAAATCAATTATTAAATATGTAAAGTAATTTCTTTCTTATCAATTACGATATTTAAACAAATAATTAAACAAATATTTATAAATAAGTTCAATATAATCCAGAGTACAGAACATATAATTGAATAAACAAATGTTAATTATCATATAAAAAACGAATTTTAAAATAATAGTAGGTATTATATGCTGAAAGTACTATTTTATTACACCAAAGTCAGCGATTTTAATATATTCCATAGTAAGGGGAGCGAAGCCCTCCCTCTTTTATAACGGGGTTATCGAGACTCATCAAAAATCTTCGGGTGCTGCTTGACAAGAACGTGACTATGGATTTTTTTTTAACTTTATTCTTTTGAAAATATACTTGAAGCGAAACTATCAAAAAAAAATTTTTTACACTTATTCGAATAAAATTTAAGGTGAAAATTTTTTAACGAGTTCTTTTTTTTTTTAAAGTTTAACCTAATTTTAAAATAATTGCGGTATTGAAATAGCTTGTCAAGCTTATAATAATTAAAAAATTCATAACTTATTGATATATTTTTATTTTATAAAAAACTTTTCTAGATTCCTCTCTAACAAGGCTTGAAAAATATAATAAAATATTTACAGTGTTTCAACAATACTGTTAGAATATAATCAATAAATACTTTATTTATTCGCGGTTAAAAATACTTACAACTTTCATAATTAAAATAAAACAAAACTCTAATAACTACAAAATTTTAATAAAAAAAAAAGAATTTTATAATAATAAAATAATAAAAAGCACTATAGAAATACTTTCTCATCCCTCCATTATTTTTCTCAATCACAGCTTTACGCGTGGAAGATAACATCGTCAAGTATTCCAAGCTTCTCTCTTTCTCTTTCTCTTTCTCTCTCTCTTCCCTTTAGCCGATAAGAAGCCATAGTAACTCGCACTAAGCCCCGAGAATATTTCAGCAATAAAAATACCCCCACCACTACTACTACTACCACATCGTTTTCACATACACACACATATACATATACACAGAGAACGAACAGCAGCAGCAGCAGTAGCACTTTAGCTCTCTTCCAACCTATATATGTATATATCGTTCGATGCGACCTCGCTCTTGCGGGGGCGTACATACATATATATATACATATATACACACATACACACGTCAAGAACGTAAATCAATGAGGCGCGGATGGGTAAAGCGACAAGCAACGGTCGGAAGCGAGAAAAAGAAGAAGAGGAAGAGAGAAGAGAGGTGAAGGAAAATGCATTATCGTAAAAAAATCATCGCGCTCGCGAGCAAACGCGAGACGCTGGAAGAGAGATAAGGGATCGCGCGCGTGTGTGTGTGTGTGTTGATGGTATGTTATATTGTGTATGTGTAGTGAGGCGAGGCTATATAGACTATAGTGTCGAGTGAAAAGCGCATGCTGGGTTCTATAGCCCAGTCGTGCTCGTTTTTTTTATTGTGACTTTCTTATCTAAATTTGGACGATCTTCGAGGCGCCAAAGACCACCGCGTTTAAGTCAACACTTTTTGGTCTACTGTTTGATTTTTTTTTTTTTTTGTGTGTGCTAGCACATTTTTTAGTTCTCTTGCATTGAGTCAAAGTTGAATATACAAAGTTACGTTTGAATTAGTAATAGGCAATATTTTTTTTTTTTGTTACACTTTGTAGACATATGTAAATCGAATTGTATCTTGACACATTGTTATAGATGATAATAGTTTAATTATATGCACATCTGAGTGTAAGGCTAATTTATATACACAACATCTCAATTGTTCAAGTCCACGCATATATATACATATACTCACTATTCTCTTGCATGACATTAAGCTACTGGTTGTATGTATTTATGTATGTACCAATTTAATAGTATAGATACACAACAACACACAACAACACTGATCAGATATCGTCTCACGAGCTTTACAAATTGACGTTAGCAATTAAAATGGTAATCATCGTGGTTTTGCATTATCTTCTTAATTACATCGCAGTCATCACAATGTATTTACATATAGGTACTTCAAAAATCGAAGATCCTTTTATATAAAATTTATATACCATTTACAACGTACATGTATGTATGTATGTAACTACATGTAAAGAGGGGAAATATCACACATATATAGAGAGAGAGAGAGAGCACGTGTATGTCTAGATCCGATAAAAAGGGGGAGGTAAAACTAAACGAATAGCTATTTGTCAGGATAAGAGAATTATATATTGTCATCTAGATTTTCGAAAATAAATTACATGTAGGTACCTATATACCAAAAGCCATATACTATATATCTAAGTTCACCAAGTCATCCCTTAGAGAGTATATAGTGAGAGCAGTGAGAGTATAGAATGTAGGGTTTAGGCAAATAATATAATACACGTATATATTATATCGTTGCATGTGCAAAATCCTCTACCTCAATTTAATGCAAAATGCCACTTCACCTCGTGTCGTTAGTAAACGCATTTGTATGCAGTGAATTGCGACAAGAATGAAAAGAATAAAAAGAAAAAGAAGAGGACTATAGTATACGACAAACTAAAACGGACGCACCATGTAGTTACGTAGTCGCGAATAAACAAATCGAATATCGAATTGAATCAAGAGAGAACGACGTCGTCGTCTTTCCACGCCCTGGAAAATCACAAGTATATAAGTATGCTTATATGCGGTGAAGAGAGGAAGAAAGAGAGAATTGGGGTCGCGTGTGGTTATAGTGAAGCACGTGTCGAGTAGTAGTAGTAGTAGAAGCTTCATCGACGATTCAACGCTCGTTTGGCCCGATTTCCCGGGATGCCGTTTCGCGTATACATATATAACGCCCTCCAATCCCTCCACCTCCCCCTTATACTCATACCATCGCGAATATAACGTGGTCCGGCCTTTAATTGCGCAAAGCTGTGAGCACATATACATATATATACCAAGTGAGAGAGAGAGTCCAAGCGGTACCGGCTGCAGTTTTGGTTGTTAGGATATTGTATATGTGAAGTGCATGTATGTATGTTTGGTATGATTTTAGTATTGCTTAAGAGGATTGCGAGAAGAGACTTTGTTCGTATTATATATATAAAGCGAGATTAAGAGACGTATAGTGGTGCCTTGAATATGTGCTTGGATTTTATTTGTTTTGTTTGTTTGGGTATAGAAATTGGAATTTTGGTATTGTTTTTGTATAAATGGTTTTTGTTACAGGTTGGTTATGCAATATGTAAAGTTACTAATATTTTTTTTTTTTTTTTGGGTATAATTGAATTTATTTTATTATTATTATTATTGTTGTTATTAATAATAATTGGATTTGTTGTTTAATGTAGGATATTTAAATATTTTGTGTTTTTGGCTTGTTTTTGTTAAAAAAGAAATATAAATTTGAAAATGTGTAGTATGTACTAAGAGAGAAATCGTGTAAAATGGAAGAGATAAATTTTGCGCTCTGAATAAGCTAAACTTTTCGTAATTTATTGTATTTTTTTTCTTTTTAAAAAAAAAAAAACGAGAAAATATGTAAGCTGGTTTTGACCTACAAAATTTTCATGTTTAAAATTTGCTACAAACGAACTTAATGCCATTACGCATAACAAATCTACAAATTCTTTTTTTTTTCTTTTTATGAAAATAACATTATGTGTAAACGACTTTAATAATCGCTATGCTAACGATTTAAATGTACACATGAATTTTCTGTAATTTTATAAAATTTAAAATAATTTATCAAAATATGTACTTTAAATTTTTGCTAAAGATTTAATAAATTTGACTACCTACATATATATTTATAAAATGGAAATTTTACTTAAAAACACTATTACTACAATTAAAACTGAATATAGTGAAAACTAAAGTAAAACTTGCTAACGAAGGTAAAGTTGGGAATGCAATCGAATCAAAAACCTTTTCAGAAAAGCTTGGCAAAACATTTTTGTTTCGCGACTTTTTATTGTATTTTTGTTAAAACGTGAATCGAGCAAAATTTGAATTACTTTCCAATGAAACTTACTATTGCTACGTTTATCTAATGAAATTTTCCAGATTCATTCACCTGCAAAGTTTAGTATATTGCTCACTCGTAATAGTGTATTTCTTTAACGGATAAATTAATTTAAAAATAATATCTTGAAACTCAATACTCTTGCTTTATATTCACATAATTTCATAGAATTTTATTAGATCATAAACAAATATAATACGACATTTATTACCAGAATAAACAGTACTTATATTATCTTCTTAAATCGAAAGGAAATATTTGTATTTTTTTAGCATTAATAATTTTTATTCTTTCTTTTAAAATAAACAGAAATAAAATTATATAATTTTTAAAAAAATATAACTTACGAAACTCGTTAAAATACGAAATTGGTACAATCTAATTTATTACTACTAGGGTTGAAAATGTAAATTTTTTTTAATACCTTTCTGTAATAAGAGATCATTAAATTTGAACTAGATATAATTAATGAAAGAGTAAGCCAAATCGTTTAATGTTAATTGGGTTTACACATGAGAAAAAATATAACTTAATTTTTTTTTTTATTATTCAACCACAGATCAATAAAATTGACTGAACAAATAAGAAGAAAAATATGTAAACAGAAGATAATTAAAGATAATTAAATAATTTACAGTAGCTATTAAATTGTTCATTTTATTACAATTTTTTACTTTTTCTTAAATTTATTAAAACAGCGTCTTATAAAAAAGCTTTAAAAAAAAAGTACATTAGACTTGGTATCAAAACACTTTGTACCCTTTTATAAAAAGTAGTACAAAATTATCATAAAAGAAAAATCGCTCATTGCATAAAAAAGAGAAGAAAAAAAATTAAAAAGAAAAAGAAAACAAAAAAACAAAATAAAACTTAAGCTTTCAAGCTTCATTAAACATGTTAATTTAATAGCAATATTATGAAAACAAGCTTCAATAAAATTCCGTACAGCTCTAAACTCGAGCTTTTTTTCATTTTTTTTTTTTCATTAAAACTATATAGGTACGCACAAGCAAGTAACGTATAGTCTGACATTAAATTCCTTATACTCCCTATCTTTATTTCACTCCTAAAAAGCACAAACGTGAGAAAAAGAGAAAGAGAAAAAAACGTACAGGTATTACGTCAGCATATAAAAAGTCTCAGGTACCAGTACAATTTCAAGTCAAACTCCCACGTCGGTCAGGATCGTAAAATTAACGTACAATCAGGTAACTATATATTACCATCTCTCACTAATATAACACTACGTTATTCCCTCTCGCATAAAACGTTTTCGCATATACATCCACAGGTCAAAGCCATACAGGATCGAAGCAGTAAGGCCACCACCACTACCGCGAACATTGACGAAGCCGTGGCGGTCGCCTCCGCTGGATAAAGACTTGCCTTTTTCCTATCCACACCAAAAAGACCTCAAAGGAAGTTCGGAGCGGAAAATGGAGGAGGAGGAGGATGAGAAGGAAAAATCAGCCGACAAAAGTAAAGGCTACAAAGGCTCCCGAGAGAGAGAGAGGAAAGAGAAGAGAAGAAGTATGAGAAGGAGCAAAAAGAGCAGACGTGAGGGGCTTCCGGGCGAGTTCCGGGTACGTCATTAGGCGATCGAAGCCGCAGAGAGAAAGAGAGAGAGAGAGAGGTCCCTGGCATATATCTATAGGTACACTATAGAAGCTCTAGCTCTTTTGGCTCGATCTTTTGGCTCCTGCGCTTTGGATCGTATCTTCCTTTGCACGCCCATCTCTTATATACGTGACTCTATATGCGTAGATGTACAATTTGAGTCTTGAGTTTGTTTTTATTTAATGTAGAAAAAGGACATTGTGTAATTTTGCATGTGCAAACTGATATTAAATGTTGTAAGTTGATTTTAACGCGTGCGAATTGTGTTTTTTTGGAATATTGGTTATGTACTTAGGAATGTAACTGTAAAAAATTTGGAATTAAGGAGATAGAGATTTGCGTATAAAAAAAATAAAAAGAAAAGTGTTTGCAGCTAGCAAAATTACAATTTTAACGTTAACTATTATATTTTCGCGTTTTATTTTATTATAAATGATTGAAATATCATGTTTAAATAACTTTTTCATAATTACTAAAAAAAATAAAAATAATCAAAACTTTGGAAATGGCTGCGAACAGGCATCCATAAATAACAATTACATGGAAGAGAACAGGAAAGACACAATCTTTAATATTTTAAATTGATTTTATAAAGCATTTTTAAAACTCTTACGAATGTGCTTATATCACCAATATCTCGCTTTGTAATTTACAATCGGGTAGGCACCGAGAATCGAACCTACGACCTGTAGATTCCGAAATCAACGCTATACCGACTAAACTACTGCGAGTTCTCTTACGTAGATCTATATATGACAGAATTATACCTATAAAGTTGGCCGAGTTTAGCAAAAGAGAGTCCACCACCGCTATATTACGTGACTTACTGCACGGACTGCGCATAATTCGAGATTAGAACGTGAAGATATCGCGTGGGTTCAGGTCGACATTTTTTCCTTCTCCTCCTCCTTTTTTTCTTTTATAAACGCGCGTGTCGGATTATATCACGTGCGGAAAGAAAAAAAAAAGAAGAAATTATTTTCGTCGAAAGGTATTATATTAAATATATAAAAGTCCTTTGCTTTAAGGATAAAAAAAATTCAAAGCAAAAAAGCTATGAGTTTGATAAAAGAACGTAGAATATTTGCTATGCGAGAGCGACGTTTTTATTTTTGAACTTTGAGTGGTGAACTCGAGAGAGTGAGTCAAAAGTGCAAGGCGAGTCTCTGAGTTTCAAGTTTTATAGTCGTTAAGAGCTTGCGAAAGAAAGAGAGCTTTTTCTACGTTTTTATACACAAAAATATAAATATACCTTTGTATAACTCTTGACCGCGTGTGAAAATTTAGTACGCTTTGACGCTTATAAAATAGTTTTATAATTGTGTGTACGTATTATAATATTTTAAGTATATTTTTGTTATATCACAAAGAATTTAAATATTTCGTTGTTTCTAGATTTTATTTTTATTTTATGTCGATATGCTTTTTGTTGAATATTTATATTAACGTAGCTTTTCTGCAATTTAATATCTCGACTTTTTTGATTATTCAGAAAGTACTTTAATTAAAGTAGAAGAAGAAGTAGAGAAAAAAAAGAGAGTCGGTGTATATACACAAGTCGTATATATATGAGCTGAAACTTAACGCGGTTTTCGGAGTAGTCGAGAAATTAGAGCGCCTTATCAAAGCTAAGCCTTGATACTAAATTAAACAGCTTTCAAGACGTGACTATATAGGTATAATATGTACCATACAACGACGGTATATATGGCGACGTATTATTTCCAAAGGCTGTTTAAACACTGGGTTATGTACAACCGACGCGTGATTATAAAATTTTTAGTAAACGTTATTACACGAGGGTATATCTTTTTTTTTTTTAATGGAAAGTTTTTCCTTTGAGACCATTTTTTTATTGTACTTAAGGTATGGTGGTTGTAATAAGAATGATATTAAAAAAAAGGTTGACTGTAAAGATATTGAAAATAAAAATTAGATTGTGTATAGCGAAAAATAATATGCAATAAACTTTTCATAAAAAATCATTTAGTGAGGAAAAAAGCTCATATATTTTTATTATAAGATATAGTTAACTTTCTAGTGATGCTTTTTAATTTATTCGTGAAATTAATGAATATGAAGTATTGCAAGAAAATGTATACAGGGTAAATTAATTTTGAAATAATGATGAAAAGTTAATTATACGAGATAAATATATATTTTTTTAAAATTAAACGAATTGTTCTTTTTTCTTTTAGATTATTAAAATCTAAAATTTAATTTCAATTTTTGTAAATGTTCATTTAAATAATATTAATTTTGCAAGAAAAAATGTATGATTAATTAAAAAAGTGCCTTTAACTAAAAGGTTGTATTACTCTTTCATTTTGTTGTAATAATAAACCATTATTATTAAGATGGCAAGAGAGTTATTAAAGATTATTTATGGATAATGGACATTTTAATTTAGAAATGTATCTTCATAAAATAGTAAAATACAGTCAGAGAAATTCTAGACGTTAAAGCACCTCACTCACTCTGTTTTATTACTCGAGTAATACATAAAACCCGGAAAACTTACTTTGGTATAATGCTCTTTTCTCTCTTTCTACCTGTGTGTTAATGGGTTAAATTTGAAAAAAACTTTTCTCCCTCTCTTTTTATGCATAAAAAAAAGTGCGAGTAGTAGTAATAAAAGGATCGTCTTACTTTTAAATTTATCTGGTGTGTATATCGAGCCGAATTGCGAGTCTTTTTTTATATTACACTTATGCACTATTATTTTATGTTTATGAAATGCATATGATTTTGAGATAAGTATATCAAGTAAACTTCATTTTGTTATTTATCATAATTAAACATGTTAATTTAATTTTAAAAGTAGTTCAGTCGTCCATTGATTATCATAATTTTGTTAATGTTATTTACGTATATTATGCTAATTAATAAAAATAATTTTCAAAACAAAATATAAAGGTTATTGTTTGTAAAATTTTAATAATCAAGTCATCATTACGCTTCGACAGATAATTACACAAATTATACCTAGTAAATATGTAATTTGATGCCAGAAAGGATATAATTACATTCATCAAAGTGTATCAAAATAAATACTGAAATATCAAATTAATTTCTATAATTTATAAATTATTTTTTCATCATTCTAACCTCAAAATGCCATCTTTGGTAGAGATTTTGAGGTTCTCACGATGAAAAAATATTTTTGACCTGGTACGGGAGGTG
>JAPYZE010003313.1:0-13335 GCA_030522805.1 Leptomastidea abnormis | reverse complement strand
GAATTTAGTAATCAATTAATTTGTTTGTTGTTATTTCAAAACTGATCTTCTACAAAATACATAATAATTAAAATTTGCGAAAACAACTAAAATTATGAAATGAAATAATAATTTAAAATAATTCGAGATTTGAAATTGATATAACTTTTAAAGAAGTCAAAGTAATCTAAATGATTAATTCTTGTTGAGTGAAGGTTTGTAAAGAGAATTTGCTTACAATTTGCAACGGCTTTTGAGAAGTTAAATGAAGTATTATAAAGTCACTTGCAGCTTAGTTAGTAGCCAAATATAAGACGGAGCAGCGTGTGATATGTAGTCAGTCAAATTTAAATCTCCTTCGTGTTCACATCGATCTTTAAGCTTGCCAAGCCACTTTCACTTACGTAGAAATTAATTTTTTTTTTCTTACTTTTTAGACTAATAATACGTTGATAAAAGCAGTAAGTTGAGTAATAATATGTAAGCAGTAGATTTACCAATAACTGGTTTATTTTGCATTATTGTTTTTAAAAAAATTATAATAAAATTTTTTAAAATATTTTATGAAAAGATGTCATTTTTTTTTTTATTAGTATTCAAGTTAGTTTTGCAGTGCATAAATTAGTTTATATGGAATTTATTAATTTAGCTGTTTCAATTTTGCATAATTAGTATAGATCTAATTGACCGATTTCTAATAAAAATGTGAGAAAGCTTTTTTTATTAAAATAATTTTAATTACTATTATTTAATTTCAAATTTATTTAAGTTTTATTCAAAACTTCGATCAATATTTATAAAAATAAAATGTAAGAAAAGCTGTTGGTGAAACTCGACTAGAATAATCTTGCCAAGCAAAACGCACATGTGTTGTATTTTGGATAATTATTATATCAGATTTAAGCGTACATTTAATGTACAGAATTGTATATAGACAACCAGTATCTACGTTTTATTCATCAAAAGTTACTCAAAAACTATATTTATAAAAAAAATAAAAAAAAAAATTTTCGTTTATAATTAAAAATAAAATAGTACCTATCCAGCTGCTTAACCATGATTTCTCTATTTTGTGTCGTGGAATAGTGAGATCATTATTTGACTGAAAAATAAAAATTTATAGTTTTTCTGATAAAATACGATAGTTTGTCTTACTACCAAATTAAATTCAGCCAAAAATAATAAGAATTGAAAATTAGCAGACGTTTTAAACGAAAAAAGATTTTTTTTTTCATAAACAAATTTATAAGTCGA
Source organism: Leptomastidea abnormis (assembly GCA_030522805.1). NCBI lineage: Eukaryota > Metazoa > Arthropoda > Insecta > Hymenoptera > Encyrtidae > Leptomastidea > Leptomastidea abnormis. Next base: position 12,102 of record JAPYZE010003313.1, on the reverse strand, counting down.
TCGCTTAATTAGCTTTTGAGTAACATTCCACGACGCAGAAAAAGACGCGTTTAAAGTTTTTCAAATGCATACATTATCATTGTAGAGCATCACTCTAATGCCTTTATGGAAAATTTAAAAAAATTTTTATGGCTCGTAACTTTGTGATACTCTCCATATATATTAAATAAATTTTTAAGCCAAAAAGAAAACATGGAAAAAAAATTTTTTCCGAAGGGCTCTTTTTCTATAAAGAAGATATTTTTTTACAATGCTTATAGACGAAAGTTACAGTTAGTTTCTCTAAAAAAAATTATTATTTTAAAAAAAAAATTATAAAAAAAAGCTTTTAAATGTTTAAAACTACAAACGTAAATTATATTGATTTTAAGAAAGTAGAACAAAAAAGAATCAATTCTGACCTTTTAACACAATACAAATATTGATTTAGTGGAAAAATTCTAAATATATATATATATATAAGTTATAGGAAATATAAAGATAAAATCTTTATTTTACCTACATTTTTTACAGTACATTTTAAGTTGTATTCTTAAAATAAATATTTAAATATTGTATTTTTTATACATTTTTCATAAAAATGGTCCATATAACGTTTAAATGATTTTTGTTGCAGATTAATTAAAATGTTGAGAGCTACCCTAATTTTTGCACTGGTTGCTAGTGCAGTGGCCAAGGTAAAACAATTTTTCAAATATATTTTCTATGCAAATAGGACGTTCTTTTAAAAAAGTTTAGTAGGTTAATTTTTTTTTTTTAAAAGAAAGGCAAAAAATAATTTTTTTTATTTTAGAAATTTTTGTAATGAAATAGTTGCTACAAATTATGATGTCAAACAGTGATTTTGTCAATTTCCATATATTGAGACAACAAACGATATTCAAATTATTTACTATATTTAGAATGATGTAGTTTTAATCATGTCTTTCAATGGTCTTTAAGATAATTATTCTTTTTTTTTTCTTTTTTTCGGGTACCCGATTAAAATATTCTCTTTCACGAAAAATTTTCTTTTTTAAATTAAATTATCATGTACTTTAAATAATAAATGTTTTTTTTGTTGTATTTTCTAAATTTTATAATTAAGATATTATCTCAAAAATTTGTTGCTTTACTATCAGTAAACTACTTAGCAATTGAAAATTATTTTAGAGTTCATTTATTTCCTTATTTTCTACCAAATCTACATCTTTGTTGTCAATACGAAATGGCAATTTTCCTTTTCTGATTGATTAATCAGTAAAAATGTATCAAGCAGAAGAGAGAAACGTTGAAATGAGAGAAAAATGATGTAAAGGTGATGAAGGAGGTAAAACGAGAGAGAAAGAGAGAAGGAGATGAAGGTTTAACGAGAAAAAGAGAGATAAAGTGAAAGAGAGAAAGAGGAGATGATTTAAGATGTGGAGCAAGAAAAGAGAATAGAAAAGAGGTATTCAAATAAAGGTGGTTTCTAAAAAAAGACGATTCAAGAGAATAAGTTTTTTCTTTATTTTAAGTTTTAATTAATACATTTTTTTAAGAATTTCTTTTTTTATTTGTACAATATATAGTTATAAGAACGGCTTTTCTTACTAACATTATTTCTACTACACTAAAGTTTTGTATTTTGGTATTTTATTGATGTATTGAACGATGTGAGAACTTAAATCATTTTTAAAATAATATCTGGTCATAAAACAAGTATATAATTTTTGATATTTGTAACTGCTTAGTCGGTAGACCGTTGATTTCTGGCATTCTGGCCATCTCGCGAGCACGTGCATGCCCAATTATGCTCAATAAATGGCTAAGAACAATTTTATTAAAAAAAAAATTTATATCAGTTTTGGTAAAAACAACGAATAATTAATCTTTTTCTATATTAATACAACTTCACTTTCTCGCTAATATAAATTTTTATAAAAAATATTAATATTTTATTTAGTTATAAAAAGCAGTCAGTCACGCCTAATGGATTTATTGTTTCAGGAATTAGTGGCAACTGTAGATATCAAACCCGATCCTACCAATCCTAAATTTGTTGCTCAAAATGTAACTGGCTATTTGAAACTTGTCCAGGCTGACAAAGATAGTCCCGTCGTAATTACTGGAAAAATTTATAATCTCAACTCAACTTCAAGCCATGGCTTTCATATTCATGCAAAAGGTGATATCACATCTGGTTGCTTAGCTACTGGACCTCACTTCAATCCTGAAAATGTAAGAAATAAGAATTTCAAGTTAAAAATACTTTTATCTAGATGCGCATAATTTTTTTTTTCTTGAATAATGATAATAAAATAAAATATTTGGAGAATGGATTGGTTTGATTGGCACACAGCGTCGCTTTCAAAATCGACGTGTTGAGTTTGAATCCTAGCGTCTATAAGTTGAACACTTTACTATCATTAAAGTTGTACGAACACTTGTATTTGTCAAATTGAACCCTAGAGAGTGTGAGAAAGATTTTACAAACTAGCACTTTTTATGTTCTGACCGGTGCTTTTTTAAGGTACTGCAATATTTGTTTGAGAAATTAAAAGAAAGAATTTTATGTAAAAATATTATAGTATCTATAAAGAGCCCAAGTACTTTCACTCAAAACGGTCGGATCATCGCTTAATTGATAATTTTTTTATTTAAAGTCATTTTCAGACTTTATTAGGTGTATTATAGCATACGAAGGCTTGCATTATGGTTTAGCCGGTAAACTCTAGGAATCAAACGCACAGTATGTGAATCCCGAAAGTGGCGTTCTGCCAATCAAATATTTTATGTAAAAAGCTTTCTCCGCAGTTATAATTATCATTCTTTCACCTTTAATTATACGTAAAACCAATATTAAATAATTACGAAAATTCGTCTGTGCATAAAATAGAAAAATCATGGAGCTCCCGGAGACAATGAGCGTCATATTGGCGATCTCGGCAACATTGTCACCGACGACAAAGGCGTCGCCACCATTAACGTCACAGACAAAGTCATTTCACTTGCCAGTGGAAGCAACAGCGTTGTAAATCTGGCATTCGTCATTCACTCGGGAACAGATGATCTTGGTACCGGAAATGATGAAGCTTCAAAAAAGACTGGTAACGCTGGTGATCGCTGGGCATGTGGTCAAATCAAATTGTAGGTTTATCATTATTTTTGTTTACCTTACATTATAATGTGTTAACTGTGTTTCTTATCTTATATCTTACCACTTCTATGTAATCTTCTAATGAATAATTTTGTCTGATTACGCACCTTCTTTTTATGTGTGTCTGTAGATTCTACATAATAACATTTATAGATTGTATGAGTTTCATGTTATTGTAAATTTACACTGATTGTTTTTAATTGTTTATCTATATATAAATATTGCATTTTTAAATCTACTTCTGTTTGCACATATTCAATTGTAAGAACAGTCATTATTTGATAAAAGTTCTAGAACCTTCTTTACGTAAAAAATTTGGGAATTTCTTTGTAAATTCAATACAAAATTGTAATTCACGATACTAAAATATTATCCTTAAAAACAATGGCACATCCTTCATTTATCCTTAATTCAAAAAGTCTTATCTACTCTCAAGTTTTTACGAAAATCGTTGTTTTATGATAGTATTTTATAAGAATTTTAATTTTCTACAGTCTAATTTTGGCTGAAATAAAAAAGCACTTATTTTGCAAAATTTTAAATTCAAATAAAATCTAATGGTTTAAATAGGCATTTTTTATGAAAAAGTATTTAACTTTATTATTAAAAATATATCCTATATTTAAATTCATGCAAATTTTACTTTTCAAGTGTTATTAATGTTTGTACTATGATAAATCGTTCACTCCTAATGTGCAATTTAATACATGAAAAAATAATCAACGGATGTAGATATAAAAAAAATCATAGTCTTAAACATTTTAGAAAGATTGTTTTTTAAAGAAAAAATTATAAACAATACTAATTTAAGAAAGTAAAAGATTAACGAAAAGCAAGATATTTTTTTTATGTTCTATTGTATTACGGCTGCTGAGATCAAGACCTTGAAAGATTCTGCCAATATACGCTAGATTTTTATGGTAGCAAAACTTTTTAATAATTTTTAATTACGTACGACCAAATTAGTTACATTTTTGTTCTTCTACTTATCAACGAATTTAATTATGTCATTTAAAATAAAATATTGAAAAAAATAAGACTTATAGAGGAGAAAAAAAGAGAGGCGAGGAGGGAAGGAAGATCAAAAAAAAAAAAAAACAAGAAAAAATTTTAAAATGATAGTGCAATAAAAATAATGTTTTTTGATGCTTTCTCTTTCGTACGATAAATTTAATATTAATAACCTTACAATTCTTTTTTATAATAGAGTGTCCATGTAATGTAAAGTTAAATGCATCGTTTTTGTTTTTTTTTAAATAGAAAAGATCAAAAATATGTTCTGTAAATAAATTTACAAATTCTAATAAAAGCGAAGAGTATTCGAAAATATAATTTTTATTATTTCATCGTGTAAGAATTTTTATTCTGAAGTTCACATACTTAATTTGTGTTGCTTACAAATAAATATGAAGAAAATAAAATCCGACAATGTTTTCGGAAGTTCGAGCAACAAGTAAAAATAAATACTTTCTTCGAGCACAGTAAGGTTGTTTACAATTTGGTCGTACGAAAACGGATATATAGCATTACTGCTGGTAAAATAACAAGGTAAGAGAGTAAAGGTGCCTTGAACCTTTTTTTATGCTTTCGAGATACGGAAACAAAACAAAAAGAGTTTACGGGCTGTTACTTTGCTGAACAAATTACGTTCAGTTCTATATTATTATTATTATTATTATTTTCGTATATCATTTTTTCCCAATTTTGCTGTAATTTAAATAAATGATGATTTTTATTTATGAGTAATAACAAATGAGGATTAACTGATAAAATAACATTATTTGTATTTTAAAACAACTAAAAATCTTTTGACTACGAACCTCCAAGACTTTGTATATTATTCCAACAAAAGCTAATTTACCTGCTGGTTAATTGTCTAACAGTTTTTTGCATCTGAGCTGTACATAATAAACGTGTATAAATTAATCGAAACGCGAAATGTCTTTCCGCGTTTTGTTCTTCGATGTACCTTTAAATGTTATTCATCTTTCATTTCTCTCTTCTCTATTATCCTTTTTTTCCATAAATAAAAAAAAGAAAAATGAACACTGATTTATGTATAAATATATAATCGAGCAGAATAACGTCAATTATTTTAGCACTCGGTTGTACTTGAACTTTTCAATAAAATAATTGTCAAGAGAAAAACACGAAACACCAATTTCTTAACTTTCTATATATGTAATATATTTTTTTAAATTTCATATGCAATAATTTCAAAATAAAATTAAAATAAAAGTATAAATATTACATAATAGGTATACAACTTAGATTTGTAATATACAAACTTTTATTTATACGATATAATTATACAACACACGCAGGCACATTACACGTTAAACTTTTGCATATTATGTACATATGGTCGCGAATGGTCGGGGGCCCAGTAAACGACGCATAAATGTTTAAGCAAGTCTTTTTTCTCCCTCAACCCTCACACCGGCTGTTATGCAACTTTTGTCCATCAGTCGAACCGGCTTGCTTTCAGTTGGCTTGTCTCTCAGCTACTCGCTCCCCCTCGCTCTTCGTCGTTTAGCCGCTATTACACGTATATATATTTCTTGTCAGGCGGTTCACTTTCCCATATGTATTATGTCGCATGTTTTTGAAAAAGTTTTTTCTTCGTATAAGACAGCTCATTGCCACGAAGCAATAATGAAATTTTTAAAAAATTTTCTAGTACTAGATAAGAAAAAATACTAGATTAGAGTGAAGCTTGCTTTATTGTTCTGGTGCTGTTGAAACTAATTAAATATACATTATATTTTCGGAGAACACGAAGTACAGAAGTTTCAATGTTGATTAATAATATGTGCATAAGACCTCCGCTCATTCTTTTCTTTCTCTTTATCACGAAATACACAGAATAGAAGTATTATAAACTATAAGTTTGAAAAATAAATTATTGTTGTTCTCAAGTCTGCTAAGGTTGTTAAATTATAAGAATATGTAAAAAGTTTTTAATTAGAATAATGTAAATTAATTTTATTGTACTAATAATGTTGAATTTTCTTCCTTTTTTCAGAAACTCAGCAATGTCAACTTTCAACGCAGGATACATCGTTCTTCTATCAGTTGCTGCTGTTTTGTTTACAATGACACTTTAAATATTACTTTTCAAAGTCTACCTTGAGTATATTAATTTATTTAATTTTTTGATTTACTGCTGATTACGCAATTATTATTTTAAAGTTACCATAAGATGTTTATTCTTTGAACTTATGTATATTGTACTTAAATGATTGTAAAATAATTTATTTACAAAATATTCGTTGTTTTCGTACAGCAAGACGCAGTAAAAAAGTAAAAAATGCATTTCACATTATGTATAATTTTGTTTGACTCAATAAAAATAATTTTGTTGGTTATTAAAATTTGAAAAATTCAAGACAATATTTAAGTATTTGTTTATTCTAGATGATTATTGATTTTTTTCAGTATTACAAAAATGTAGTTGTGAAAACTTTAAGAAATAAAAATGTACTTCTTTGTTAAAATAATCGTCTAATTTACTCTCTTATTTTTTAGTCTTATTATAAACTCCTCCTCTTTTACAATAAAAAAGGCACATCCATGTCAATTGGGTACCACAAGTCATAAGATACAAATCCCTGCAATATTAGTTAATTCAATTTTTACTCAAACTACTTTCATGGTTTTTATCAAATTAAAAATTTTAGAGGCTTTTCTTTAAACATAACTAGCTACAAAATTAACGGCTAGTTTATAAACCTCAAGGTTAAATATTAAACAAATTATTCATAATAATTGATAGTTGTCTTATATTAAGTTTCTGAAGCTAATGAATTTTTTTTTAATTTTTCGTATTTTACAAAATGAAAAAATAATATGAAATATTGAGTGAACAATAATCCTACGTATGTTTAAAACCTAGGATAAAAAAGCAAGTCGAGATTGTATATTCTTACCCTATATTTTAAATATTTTATAATAAGTAACATGTAAAGCATTGGCTACCTAATTTACCTCGTAGTATTTGTTAATTTAAATGTTTTTAGAATATATGGTTAATGAAAGCAAGTACGTCATAATAAGAGAATCTCACCATTAAATTACATAATTTAAAAAATCATTTCTACTATAAATGGGATATTATTATAACTTTTTTGTCACTTCATTAATCTTTACCATTAGCTGGCACACTGGAATATTTAATACCCCAATGTTTAAAAAATTTCATTGCAAAGTTGTAAATACCATTTTGAACTTAAAAAAAAATTCTACTGATTTTCAAAAGTTATTTTAAAGGATAGTAAAGTAAAATATTTTTGAAAAGATGATAGTTAATAAAAAATGTGTAAACTGAAAAAAATGGAAACAAGTATTGATTTACACGATTTTCCTGGAACCAAATTGACCCCGGTATGACAGTTGACCTAGCTAAGGGTTGAATTTCCTTAACTATAGACTTACAACGCTTTAATTATGACCAAGTGTTGTGGCTTACGTTATTGAAGCTTATTTTAATAAGTTTTTATAGTTTTTATTAGACGTATAAATAATCAATATATCAAGGCATTATTTAGCATTTTTCGTTCAAGGCATCAATTTGAAATCTAATGATTTTTTAACAATAAATCCTTGGAAAACTTGACACTTGAGTTATTAATTATAATCAATACTTGTATTAATTGCTTAATCATAGCAGCTCACATCTATTCTATAAAATCATTTTAAAATTTATATTTTTAAAAGAAAAAATTGAACAGAGTTGTTATTCAAATATGTGAGTAATATTCAAGTACTGATAATAGTGTACTTAAACTCAAGTACGCAGACAAAGGTTTCGTATTTTGGTCCATTTAAGTATTTACGTCTGCGTCCTCGATCAAGCGCTCTTAAATTAAAGATCCTCAGAACTAAGCCAAAAAATGCTCTCCTTATAGAAATATCTTAGGCAAATTGTACAAATTACATTTATCTTCTCCATTGAGAAATTAGTAAAAGTCAATTTAAACTTAATGTAATTTTATAAAATTAATCAAATTATTTTAAAATCATTAGCACAGATTTATATTGTTTATCGTTACTTTTTTTAGGTAAGAAATAAATTTAAAAATATATGAGTACAAAAATACATGTAATTAAAAATAAACCACTTCAATTGAAAACAAGTGTAGTTTATATTATAAAGAAAAAAACCTATCTATCTACATTTTTTGAAGTAATTTGAGAAAACATTTACAAAAATAATTAAACGGTTTGTATCTGAAAAATTTAGATTTTTAATTTTACTAGAAATCAAAAGAATAAGTGTAGAGTTTTTACATTTACTTAGTAAGAAACTCTTCGTCATTTTAAAATGGGTATAAAAATTTGTTACATTTTTCTCATTTAGTTAATTCATCACTCTTATATTTTACCATAGTAAAATGATAATATTATGAATTTTGATAAAAAATTATATTTAAATATACAAGTCAACTTTAAAGTTCACTCTATAAAAATACGTGTGATAATCTTATAAAAAAAAGAACATCGAAGTATAATGTCAAAACCAAAAAAAATGTAAGTTGAAGAAAAAAAAAATGATGTACAGCTAAGTGAAAATGTTTTCATTTTTTTTTTTTTTTTTTTTTTTCATATATAAGCGGCGGCTGCTTCTTTTTGTTCGCTGCTCGCGCCAAAAGATTTGTTTTGCCGCGAACATAAGTAATGGTTACCATAGATACCTGCAATATATGACAAGGGAAACACACACGTGTGTGCAAAGGTAGTTTCACCAATCGCACACTGGTCTTGCAGTTACGTTCTCCATTCAAAACGGCTGGCTTCCGACTGACCAATCGTTTTGTGTAAAAGTAGGTGCCGGCCGACTGATCGATCTTTTGGTGGTAGTAGTAGTAGTAGTAGAAGTCGTTTGCTTTGTGACAATTCGGAGGGATCACTCATCATAGATACGCGCAACAGTCCATTGTCTACATGCACTGGCATCGCTCTCTAAGCGTTCTTCAGTTTCGCGAATTCCATAAATCGTTAGCAAAACGTACGACGTTTGCCTAAACGAAATATGCAGTAAATTTACGCATTAAAAATAAGTTAACATGAACTAGCACACTTAAATGAGTATATTATAAAATCAAATTTTGTTTAAATAATTGCATAACAATTCTTCAGTATTATTGTAAAATTTCGAGTGTAAAAAGTTTTTTTTATATATTCCATTCGTTTCTTATGGATTTAAAATAACAGTGCATAATTTAAGAAATTTTTCATTTAAACAGTTAGATTTTGAGTATACAGTCAATATAAGCCAAGATGAAGACTTGCAGTATTAAGACAACAAAATACACTTTGTTGACTTTCAACGTCATCTTTTGCGTAAGTTTTAATTAAATTTTTAAAAAATAAAAATTCAATATAAAAGTGTAATAAATACAAAGCTTTTATGTATAGTGTATACACAATTTTTATTATAAATATTGTACATTATTTTCTGTTTTCTTTTTTTTTTTACTCTACAGTTTTACACAGAATCAATAATTCATTTTTAGAAGTTATAGTTCTTTCAACTAATCGAAATATCTAAGAATAAAATAATACACGCTTGTAAGTTTGCTTTACATGGTCGAGTAGTATTGCAAAAATTTTTGAATTGATACTTTTAACTCTACTCCCCCCACACATGGGTCTTTTTTGTCCTTGCAAAAACTACTGCAGTCAATATCTTTATAAACTAGCGCGAACCTCCTAAACTTTACATAAAAAAACTGAATTTTACTTGTGTGCAAATGCAATTTCTAAGTTTATTCGCTCATGTAAATTGAAATAATATGAAAGTTTGAAGAAAAATGGAAATTGTTTTGGTACTACTTTTACGACGTTCTTTGAATTACTGAAATTTTCAAAAATATAACATATAAAAAGTCACAAGTATAAACATTCAACTACCGATAATAATGCACAGATTAGCCAATACCTAAATGAATTGAGTTACATTAAATTGTAAACTCACGTACAAATGTTTTCCTGGTTTACTGAAGTCGGTACCACAACATTTTCAAATCAAAAGTGAACGTTTTCGACAAATGTCTATTAGTAAAAAATGTGTGTGTGTGTATATATATATTTTTTTAACGGAAATCGTTATTACATAGCATATGAGGATATTTTTACTTGTGCAAATAAGTTAGCAAATATTTAGGGGAGAGCGGGGTCAAACAACACGGGGGCTGAACTATACGACGCAATTCTTTTTATGTTAAATGAATTTAATTTCTTTCTTAAAAATAGTAGGCATTATAGTACTATTACTCTCGAGTTTTTGCACTAGAAATTAATGAAATCTACTGCGAAACAAAATTTTAAAACCCAAAAATCTATTTTTCGACTTTTTCCTCTAACTTTTGGACTTTGAAAAAACAGTGATAGCTTTTTTCAGCAAACATCCTCATATCTAATTATTGGCCAGCACTTTAGTATAAGCATTAACTATATTAACCTTTTTTAGGGGATCGATATATTCACTCTTGCCACTTTTATGTTACTTTAAATTTTTTGGACTGAACTACGCGATTTTTTGGGGCTGTTCTCCATGTTGCATACTTTGCGTTCAGACAACTTTTAAGTAAAATTTTGGGGCAAAATAATTTTTTTTTTTTTTTCAAGGAGAAACTCTCTTATACATGATTTTCAGACGATAATATAAACTTCGAGTGGATACGCCTACTTTAGAATCTCATGTTCGTCATATGTTTCCCATGTTAAAACTTGCTTATTTTGACTTATTTAAATGATAGATTTTAAATCCTGCGATATTGTAGTATTTCTTTTTAAAGTTCAACTTTTTAAAATTTTAGAATCATCTTTAAAAACTTATGTAGGTCATTTTTTTACAAACTCTATATTTAAAAATATAAACATTGTGTTTTAACTTTTTCTCAAAAATAATTGTTTCTCAAAAAGGAATGTTAAAAGAACGTTTTTCAGATTTTTTCGATACATTTTGACTTACAAATAACATGAATGGTAAAAACGACCCATATATGCGAGATTAGGTTTAATCAAATTTAATTTTTAATATGAATTTCCAATAATATTCAAATGACTATTGACAATGACTTCTGATCGAAATATATTTCAATAAGTTTAATAAGAATATTGTATAAATAAAATAACTTTTTTAATTTGTATAATAATTAACGGGTGCAAGTGTGGCGTACGGAGGGGTTATATCTTGACGTTGTACGTGACATAATCTTTTAATACAAAATGGAAAAATTGTCGAGTCTTAAGATATCAGTAACTTTATGAACAAAGAAATTATCGTGCCGCTCCATCATGTATTAAATGTCTACGCAGGTTTAGTTTTGTTTTTTTCTAAGCCAATCATATCACGAATAAAAAGGTAACATCTAAATTTTATTATACTAGAAGTAGATTAGCGCTACCGCGCGCGCGGATTTTTTTGTTTTTGCAGTTGACAACGAATTTAGCAGAGAATATAGATATGCATTTTAAAATTGGCCAATGAGAGTACAAATAAAATGCTGACAATATGGCTGCTCCTTTCGGCTCATCTCCTTTTTAGAATAGGATACAGAATAGAAAAATATATTACAGCAAAAATGGCTACATTAATCATTCTTAATACTGTATATAATTATATACAATAATTAAAAAGGACAATTATAACGAAGTTTTTACATAAACATTAAAAAATATTTTTTTAAATATTTATTCATCACTCATAAAAATGTCAAGAAATATTTAGAAAAATGCAACTAGCAGAAATTTCATTGATTTTTTCATTTATAGTAACAAATTTTTTTAATTCTTTGAAATGAACACATAATATATTCAATTACATAATCTTAAAAAATTATCCTAGTGGAATTTATATTGCATTAGAAGTAAAGAAATTAGGATGGTGGCGAATACGCAGCTCCGCCGATCAACAAAGCTAAGCAGCATTGTGCGCGGTTGGTACTCGGATGGGTGACCTCCGGTCCAATCTCGCCTTT
>JAPYZE010003312.1:0-13342 GCA_030522805.1 Leptomastidea abnormis | reverse complement strand
TTCGAAAAAATAATATATTTCGACTTCTTACATCATAAAAAACATTTTTAACACACTTTATAAAAAAATTTTTTCTGCACGATCACAAGGCTTCCTCTTTGAGCAAGCAAAAATGCGTGAGACTCTAAAGATATATTTAATGACGGTTGTATAAGCCGTGGGATAGTTTGGTATAGAGTATAATTTTGTAAATCTACAAGCGGTATAGAGATGTGATAGATTATACTATAGTTTAAGAATAGCACGCTAATCTTGAAAATTTAGAAGTGTTCGATGAGCGAACTGTTTCCTATAAGTGGTATGCGCGCGTCTTTTACTGTATGTTCGACGTAGTAAATCGATTTTTTGATGGTTTGTAAGTTGAGGAGTTCAGGATGAATAATTTTTTAGCCCTTTGCTGCGAACAGGACCGCATTCTTCTATCTGTAGGATTTTTTTCAATGGCTGTCTTTTATATCCTGCTATATAATTTTCGATAAATTGTTTTTCTATTTAATGATTTTTCGAGTTTTAAAATTGGATTTTTGAATATTCCACTAATTGTTCCATTCTGCGTTGTGAAATTTCTATAGATAGATTTTTGGTAATTGACTCGTTTGTGTAGTAAAATTTTCATTTTTTTAATCGCACCCGTGGCAGACTAAAACTAGCATTTTCAACTATTAGTGAAGTCAAATTAGGCAAAAAAGAGCCTATTCTAAGGAATAATTAGATACAGCTGAGAATTGAATGAAATCTTTTCGATTCTCTTATAAATAGTATCTATAAAGTTTGTGGATCATTGAAATTTTGCGGAAAAGCTTAATTGTTTATTAAGCAACAAATAACTGTAAAATTAGTTGTAAAATTAAATATCTCGCAAAACAATTCATAAAAAATTCTGAAAATTGGTATCCGAAGGTTTTCAAGTATTTTGAATCTAAATCTGGCATCAGATTTGATGAATTCAAAATGACGGACCAAAATAAAAATAAAATGCAAAATTTGTTGTAAAATGAAATATCTCGCAAACCAATTAATTAAAAATTCTAAAAATTGGTATCCAAAGTTTTCGAATATTCTGAATCCGAATCTAGTATTAGAATTGAAAATAGCGGATTTAATATGATAATCTAAATTAAAAGAAGAATAAAAAATGCAAGAAATAATTAATAATTATGTAATAATTATTATTTTTTGATGTGTTGAATGTTCATCTGATGTACTTCTTTTAATTCTAAATGATGGATTTAAAATGGTTACTTTAGAAAAATTAAAAAATTTTAAATCAATAAAAACTGTTTTCAATAATTTTAATTGTTTTTAAATTTTTTTAATTATGTAAGCTTTTAAATAAAAAAACAAATAACAAAATACTACTAACTAATAAACACTACTATTTTAAAAAAACACATTTTTTTCAACATGATAAAGATAAATTTTAATAATAAAAGTTATTAAATCACCATGTGAAACAGCGCAGAACAACTTATAATTAACAAAACACGTTGTCTCGAGGATGCACCAGATACTAGATTACTATTAGATATTAGATTAACAGGGAACGTATGTTCCCTGATGATAAATCTCAGCTGATATCTCAGATGATAAAGCAGATGAGAAATCAGATGATATATCTGGCCAAAACAGCAGATATAAAGTCAGATGATATCATCTACATTATATTAAAATTCTTTGTCCGTCCGCCGTCCACATTTTTGGTTCACAACCTTTTTTACTTTTCTCATGCCCTATATATACGAACCATCATGTGTTATGGACCAAATAAAAGTGCAGCCCGAGATCTATGCATTTATGCAGTTGCATGTGCATCCGATGCACTTGTGTGCATTTGTATGCACTTTTTAAATGTTAATTTTAAAAAATTAATTTTCTCTTTTTTTTCACTTTTCAACTAACTTATTTTGAGTTATTTTTCATTTCAAATGAAAAAAGACCGATTGTAGTGCCTTTTCGAGTAATTTTCATTTGAATTGAAAATGTTTTCATTTCAAATAAAAAATGACTGATTTGAGTGTCTTTTTCAGAAATTTTCATTTGAAATGAAAAAGACTGATTATAGTGCCTTTTCGAAAATTTTCATTTGAAATGAAATATTTTCTATTTCAAATAAAAAAGACCGATTGTAGTGCTTTTTCGAGTAATTCTTATTTGAATTAAAAAATTTTTCATTTCAAATGATAAAGATCGATTGTAGTGCTTTTTCAAGTAATTTTCATTTAAAATGTAAAAATTTTTTTTGAAACAATCACTATTCAAAATACTGATCACGTCCGAACACCAGGTCACCGATGACGATGTCCAAATAGTCCGCTACAAGAATTTTTTTTTGAAACCTATAGTATTTAAGATACTGACTGCGTCTGTGCATTAGGTTGCTGATGACGATGTCCAGCACCAGGTCACTGATGACGATGTCTAGGTAGTCCGCTACAGAAATTTATTCTTTAAACCTATGCTATTGTAGACACTGACTAAATCCGTGCACCAGGTCATCAATGACAATGTCCAGGTAGTCTGTTATAGTCCGGAAGCCAGCGACAGTTTTTGGCGACCAATTTCTTCTTGACTGATAATTGGTAAAATGATTAAGATATTCGTGTTGTAAAGCCTGGCGCTCGTCAGCTGCGGCACCAATGAGGGGTGAGGTAACGGCAGCCGCCCACGCACGTAAAAAAAAATACTTTTACTGATATTCTCTCAACTGAAATTTTGTGAAATAGTTATTTAAATAATAACAAATTTAAAAAACCAAATCAGCTAAGGGTAGCATGGTGGATTATACGTCAGCTGCTCATATCAACATGAAAAAAAAATTTTTTGCCCTGAAGGCTGATTTTCAAAAATTCATAAATCCGGTTCCTTTTAAGCTAGAGACAACTTATTTTTTAGTTTTGAAAGTAAGAAACTGAATTTAAAAGAAAAAAATAGGTTTAAAAAAATTTATAAACAATGTCATATTGTTATAAACAAATTAAAATTTGGAATCCATTTTTAACAATGAAACCCACCACTTAGCGTTTTTTAAGTATGTCTATCGTGTTCTACGTCCAATTTTACATAGAAAAAGCTATTTTTATCGATGGAGAAACGATTATTAACGTAGAAAGGGGCTATTTTAAACACAGGGGCTACTTTCAAAACCGCATTTTTTTTACTTTTAAGAGCTTTAGCTCTAACATTAAACATTTTTTCTTTTGTTGTTTGATATTTGGGAAGTTTATACTCAGAGAAAGACTATCCATTAATTTTTTTTGGGTTTTTTAATTTTTTTGTTGTACTAGCATATATTTGTAATTTCGCGCCCAAACAATTTGCGAATTTGCTTACTAGCGTAGTAGTACTGGCTAACGTTCCATCCCCACCTTACTTCCGCCTTCTTCTTCTTCAACTGTCCAGCAAGACGCGCTTGCCGGCAGTCTACGTCGCACTCGCTCCCCAAGCGCACGCTTCCTTGAGCAACTCATAATTTTTATTGGTATAAAACAATTCATAGCTAGTGAAATCGCGTTTAGCATTGTGTTAGCCTGGTTCACTACTTAGAGTAAATTTCAATAATTTCCTTCCTTTAAACTCACGCGTATTTCACGCTATTGCCGCATAAGCGATTTTCGACGCTTTGACGTTTGTAACTTCAAATGTGTATACGACATCGAATAATTGTTGTAATTAAAATGTGTTACTTGATTAATAAAGTTTAAAGTGTTGTCTTTTAATTGCAACTTGTGGTTTTTGAATCGGAAGTAATTTCGATCTGTTATTCAAGTTTTAATACCAGTCGACCGACTCCCACCGCACACGTTTAAGTGCAACTTCTTCTCTAGCGCTAAGCAAAGTGCAACTCTAGTACACTTGTTAAAAGTACCACTCTTCCTAAAATCTATCCTCACTGATTCATTGTTTCTATACGGCTAAAACCGCTCCCATAAAATATACAGTCCATTCCGGTTTGTCTTACAAACTAAAACCCCAATTCCAAACAAAGTCCTTTGAGCCGGATCGGTCGGCGGAACTGTGAGTGAGTGAGTATAGTGTTTGGCCATCTTGGCCTTTAGTGAGTGCTCGCCACGCGGTTTCTACGCGTTTAGCGCCCATTTTGGACGAACGACGCAACTGTTCGTTTTTGCGGGAGTTGCGAGCCTTGCTCCCTCCCCCCTCCTCCTTCAATAGTTTAGCCGCCTCGGCTATATCGATAGCTGCCATGCGACTACAAGCGTTCGGTAGTGACATCGTAATTGCGGTACGACTTCGTACATAGTCAGAAGTTGCGAGTGTTTCTCCCTTCCTTCTACCTTTAAAAGCCTAGCCGTCTCGCTTATAGCCATTCTTGCCGCGTGAATCAATCACGTTCGGCAACATATTTTATCTTTAGCACTACTTTGTGCAAAGTCGGGAGTTGCGATCCTTGCTCCCTTCCCCCTTTCTTCTCCATAGTTAGCCATCTCGGCATTATCAAGATCCGCTACGCGGTTTTGACGCGTTTGGCGGCCATTCTGTGCAGAGAGCGAGAGAGGAAACATAAAGACGACGTAGACGCCGCTGTGCGCTGGTGCACAGGAGGAGCCTCTCTCCCTCACCTCTTCCGTGTCTACGCTACGTAGCCGCACGGCAAGAGAATCGACTAGAGCATTTTCTTTCACTCACTCACTCACTTACATTCACTATAAGCACGGAGATAAGTGCCGCTATCCTTTTTCTTATTCCTACGTGCTGCCTGAGAGCAGTGGACTGTTGCTCACTTGAGCGCAGCAATACATCATATTCATAATTTGTTTTGTATTTTAGAGAAACTCATCAACCGTACATAGCACGCTGTTGGGAACGGCGTGATCAACTTTTGTCGTGGAATCCACATAGCACAAGTGCTAGTTCCATGTCACCTGCTGCCACTGCCGGCCATACTGCAACGACCTGCCTTGGGCCGTCTCATTGCCTGCTATCAGTAGACCTTCTTCCTACGACCTGCCTTGAGTCTTCTCGTCGCCTGCTGTCACTGCAGGCCTTGCTGCTGCTGCCTGCACTACTGCAGACCTTTCATCTGCCTTGGTGTCGCTTGTATCGGCCCGGGCATTGCTACTACGACTTGCCTTGAGTCGTCTTGTCGCTTGCTGTACTGCAGGCCTTTCGTCCACCTTGGCGCCACTCATATTGGCCCGGGCACTCCAGGAATGACTTGCCTTGAGTCGTCACGTCGCCTGCCATTACTGCAGGCCTTGTTCTCACGACCTGCCTTGGGTCGTCTCGTCAACATTAGCAGCAGCAACTCAACCTCAAGAAGGTGCAGTGTCGTTTGCTCCAAAGACGTTGCGTTAATATAAATTTTAAAGTGAAACAAAGGAAAGCAAATGACTAGAGACTTTAAGTTTAATTCATTAGCTTTAAGTCAAATATTGTGATTAGCTTTAAGTCAAATATCGTCATTAGCTTTAAGGTTATTATTGTCATTAGCTTTAAGTTGCGTTTTGCAGTATTTGTGCGGCTTGCACCTGAGATAGGTAAGGCTGTGCAAATTCTCAGCGTCTCTCACCTGAGTAACCCCCCTTTTTCGTCGTTTTCTTGTACATCTATAATTTGGGGTGGTACCGCATATCGCCTTCAAGAGTGATCTGTAGGCCACCTTCCTACTTTTGCACCTTTCATTCCTTATTCCTAGTTTTCAGTTTAGTGCTCAGTCATGGTACGTTAAGGTTCAAGACTCCTTGTTCAATAAAATTTGCAACTCCTACGAAAATTTCGCGAAAAAGGGTGATCAGTACATGAACTTGGGTAACGCCAAAACGCGATGAGAGCAGCTTGAGGTTAATTTCTCGTAGTTTTGTAAAAATCATGAAAAAATTAGAGCCTCTTAAGTTCCGTCAAGTCACGATTACTATAAAAACAAGGTTTACGATCATTGCGAGGACGGTTACTATTCTAATAAAGGTAAATATCGTAACCCGCTCTACGATCTGAAAGAGTAAGTGGCTCTGGTTGCTCACGATGCCACTCTCGGCCTAGACGTTATCGAAGCTCCCAAACAGAAATCGAGTTAAGGCGTAAAATAGGGCCCATTAAGGAAACCCACGTGTCCTGATCCGTCCCCACGATGGGCTTGTAATGGGAGCGAGCGTGGGGCCGTCGTGGGCAAGGCTTGGGGAACGAAGAGTGGGGGTAAGCTTGAGATCTACAATGGGGACAGCTTGGGGAATAAAAAATCTGAATTAAAAATAAGTTTTAAATGAAACTATGAGGTAAATAACTTATATTTATGAATTAAATTTAAAAAATGTACTCAAAATTTAATTGAATAAAGAATAAACATACTTATACACGAATAAAGAAGATAATTTTTCTATTTTTAGCTGTCTATTATTTTTATCAATATTTATTAATTACAGGAATGAACCTTATTAAAAAATAAATTCAACTAATATGAACAAATGTATTAATAAAATTGAGAGTTTAACTTACAATGTTAATATATATTATCAAATTTGGCATCTATTTAAAAATAAATAATAAAACACCTTATCATATAAAAAGCATCAAAAAATCTACAAAATTTTTTTATTTAATACTAATTTAATGTTATTTATTGGGACGTCTAGCGTCTGCTGTCTCTTCCTCCACACCAATCTCTTGCACGGTTGAACATTGAACTGACTGCTTGTAAAATATGACTTTCTTTAACACTAATGTTTGAACCTTTATAAGATTCAATGAGTGCATCTAATAAATAATTAAAGTAGATTGTAATTTTAGATTTTTGTCATTGTGGAGGCTGATATCAATATCTGATTGTAAATTTTTGGAGATACCAAGATAAACAAATTCAGCATCATCATTCTGATCTTCTGGATTAAATTTTACTATCAAATTTTTCCATTGTAAATTAGATTGTAGCAAAGTCTTAGAAGATAAAGCTAGTTCTGGATGATACTTTTTAAGAATTTTTAATAAACAATTTACTTTCGAATGGTGTACATTGTTACTAAGTACCCATGTTTTTAAATCCTCTTAAATAGTTTCACAATCTTTTTGATTATCACTAATTAATGTAGTATTTCTTTTGTCATCACTAATAAAATTTGCATTTTTAATTTCTGAATCATTATCGTTACTTTTATTATCTAAAAAATTTTCATTTTCACTTTTTTGTTTATCTTCTATTTCACTACCATTTACTTCGTTACTAACAACGCACTGCGTCGAATATTTACTTAAAATATGATTAACTTCATTGTCTGTTGTTGCTCCTTCATTTTGTTCTTTTAATTTTTTATTTACACGACTTTTACGTACTCGGAGTTTATTTAACAACGATAGATGTTGCAATTTCTTAGACATTCTGCAGACTATGTATAACGCGTATATAAAACTCAAAGCAGGCTCCCCACGACAGCCCCAAGCTCGCCCCCATTACAACATCATTAGGGGCCAACGTGGGCAACCTATCATGGGGCCTGGTCTTCAGCTTGGGGAGCCTGAGATCAATTTCTGTTCGGGCTATAACAAGTTCAAAATATTCATCCATACAGACCCTTCAAATAACTACATTTTCAGGTAAATACGAAGAGTAGAAGAATTTTCGGGATATGTTTCGTTCTCTCATTCATCGTAGAGACGATTTGGACCCTATCCTGAAATTCCATCCTTTTCGTTCTCATCTCTCTGGTGAGGCTTTAAGGCTCGTTAAAAATATTGCAATTAGTGCTGACAATTATGACAAGGCCTGGAATATTCTTATCAAGTATTATAAAAATCATCGCAGATTAGTTATTACTTATTGTAAAATAATCATAAA
The DNA here is from genome assembly GCA_030522805.1 of Leptomastidea abnormis. NCBI lineage: Eukaryota > Metazoa > Arthropoda > Insecta > Hymenoptera > Encyrtidae > Leptomastidea > Leptomastidea abnormis. The sequence continues at coordinate 5,559 of JAPYZE010003312.1, read as the reverse complement.
TACTCTTCCCATGAAAAACAACTCGTGCGTTGAATTGAGAAGATTACAATCTAAAATGCTTGGTACTTTCGACTCTTTAATTGCATTAAAAAGAAAAGTGAAAAAAGCTGACTTGTTTTTAACGTTAGTATCTAATAAGTTTGATGCCGCGACTAATCAAGAATGGCAAAGATTTCTAGGTCGTACCGACCAACCTCCTAGCCTTAATCAACTTAGAGACTTTTTTACTTCACAGATCATCACGTTAGAGTCATTTACTTCTAAAGGTCCCACTAAACTTTCTGAACATGCCAAGAATTCAAAATCTAATATTTATCAAACAACTTTGAGTAGTTCTAAAAGGGACTGTCCTTGCTGTAAAGACAGTCATCCTCTTTATACTTATGAATAATTTAAAGGCAAGAATCCTAGAGATAGATGTACCATTGTCAAATCGTCGAATTGGTGTGTTAATTGTCTTGGCAATCATAGTAAGTCAGACTGTCGATCTAGAAGATCGTGTAAATGTAATGGTGAACACAATATTATGCTCCATTTTAATAGGAAAGAGAATCGTAACTCTTCTTGCGATAGATCATCTTCCCCTTCCTCTACAGAGGCATCCAACTTTAGCGCTGTTCTTATCATTTTTTCTTTCTCTTCTTTAAACAAACAAGTAATCCTCGCGACTGCTAGGATTTATATCACTGGCAATGATGGTCAAAGACATTTAGTTAGAGCGCTAATTGATCCTTGCTCACAATCTTCGTTAATCTCCAAATCTTTGAGCGACATTCTCCAATTAAATACATTGTCTGTCGAAGTAAATTTGAGAGAAGTCAACGATCAACTCTTAGGAGTCTCTCCCAGTGCGGTCAATGCGACTATTAGTTCTTGTATTAATTCTAGTTTTAGTCTAAGTGCTAAGTTTTTGATTGTGCCTAGAGTTTCATCCTACGTTTCCCCTCGTAACATAAATACTTCAAGTTTAGCCTATCTTTTTAGATTAGAACTTGCGGATCCTTAGTATTATCATAACGATCCCGTAGATCTTATCCTCAGCGCAGATATACATGCTCGTATAATTGAGGAAAGAATATCTCGAGGACACCCAATTGCTTCTCTCTCTCTCTCTCTCTCTCTCTCTCTCTGTTCGGCTGGCCAATGTCAGGTCCGGTTCTGTGTTCTTGTACTCCACCAAAAGAGACTATTACTTTACATTGCCTTGAAGAACCGGTACCCATTAATCAATTGGTCAAAGGTGATCGTACTCAAAACACCCCAATTGAATCAAAAAAACTCATTTGTAAAGAGATTGCAAGTAAAAACCCTTGTAAATATACTCATAATTCTTCTAATTCAACTTTGTTTTACAATGGTCTCACACCTCCTCTAACTCAGGTTGTGAGCAACCCTTCCCCTCAACATTTAGTTTGACCGAAGAGTGACAACATTCAAGTTACTACACAATCTTCTCTTAATTTAAATACTAGCTTACTTGTTGCTTGTCTACTTCTTCTGATCAGTCGAGATTGTATCATTAATTTAACAATTATTTTTACACTTCTCATAGCATTTAAAGCCACTTCTTTGGTAGTCGAGTACTGCTCCCTACCACTTCAAATACTTGTTTATTTAACACATAGCTTTGTATTCTATGATCAATTCAAGCTTGTTACTCATATATTATCCTTTCTATTAGGTTTATTTTTTGCCTCATAGCCTCCTCCTTACATAACATTAGAGTTCATCTCTCAGTTTTACTCTAATCACTCATGGCTATCTAAGCCTTTTCCTACTGTAGCATCAGTACCCTTATATTTTTAAACTATGTGTAATTAGTATTTAACTTTCACACTGTTGACAGTCGGGAGCCTCTCCCAACCTCTTTTTTATTTATTGCTTGCCTGTCAAGCTTTACCCTTACTTGGTCTTGGCTGTCATACCAAGTCTTTTGCAAATATTGCTTGCCTAGTCAAGCTTTTTTCCAACTCATTGGTGAGAGTCGTTGAAGAATGTAGTGTCACGTCATTACTGATTTGACGGCCAAATACTATCATAATAATGCCTTATACTGAAAGGTTCTTTATACTACTTCTTTATATTACGTTGCATCAAAGTCGAGAGGACTTTTAACTTTTTAAATTTTTAACTTCATTAAAAATTTATCTAGTTTCAAGTTTGCGATTATTACTTATAAATCTTGTTTACTTATTACTGATGAGCTTTATTTTCTTTTGACACTCCTTCTGAGCCTACCTCACGTTAAAGTCTGGAGTATATTCAAAATTTTAATAGCTTATATTTGTAATTTCACGCCTAAACCATTTGCGAGTTAACTTACTAGCGTAGTAGTACTGACTAACGTTCCGCCTCCACCTTACTTCCGCCTTCTTCTTCTTTCTACTTTGAGTAAATTTAAATAGTTTCCTTCCTTTAAACTCACGCGTATTTCACGCTAATGCCGCATAAGCGATTTTTGTCGCTTTGACGTTTGTAACTTCAAATTTGTATACGAGATCGAATAATTGTTGTTATTAAAATGTGTTACTTAATTAATAAAGTTTAAAGTGTTGTCTTTTAATTGCAACTTGTGGTTTTTGAATCGGAAGTAATTTTGATCCGTTATTTGAGTTTTAATACCAGTCGACCAACTCCTGCTGCACACGGTAAAGTGCAACTCCTCTAGCGCTAAGCAAAGGTCAACTCTGGTACACTTGTTTAAAATACCACTCTTCCTAAAACCTATCCTCACTGACTCATTGTTCCCATACGGCTAAAACTGCTTTCATAAAATATACAGTCCACTCCGGTTTCGTTTTACAAACGAAAACTCCAATTTCAAACATATATATCAGCAGTTGTTTTATTATAGTATCCACTATCTGGTGATCGATGACGTTGTTTATGCCGAACAACAATGTAGCGCACTTCAAGGTCAACAGTTCCTGTGGAGGGTCTCACGGTCATAGATGCTTTGCATGTGTCATTAGCGCCTGCCCGACTTTTGGAAGATCGAGGCGCAGTCGAGATATAACGAATAAAAAAGTATCACATACAAATTGTGTGATGACAATACTGGCACACAGAAATATATGTACATATTCACACATACAAAAACACATGCATCGCATGTTTATGTTAGAGAAAACTAATATTATTATAGCTTATATAAACACAACATCACATAAATACAGATTTGTTATGAACAATGTATACAATAACTTATTTACATACATGAGAGTTTCTTGTCCCGGCCGAGGATACTGCTTGGCGGCGCGACTTACAGACCCTTTGTTTTGCACCATATAGATAATCTCAGTAACTAATCAGAGTGTCACTTGCATCAAGTTAGCCGAAAAGCCGCGCTTTTTAGCTAGAAAATGAGCCAATAACGCGTATTTTCAGTCCTAGAAGAAAGATAAATGTTAAAGATAATCCCGCCATAATTTATAAAGATTAATTTACGTTAATCAATATCACGTAAAAAGTACGATTTTTATTAATGAAATGGACCTGCAAGATAGGGTAAACTGCCCAGTGAATGAATAGGTATAAAGATTTGTTAAATAATTATTCAACTTTTACATTGTTATTGATACTAATAAGCTAATTATTTAGCTTTGAACGTAATCTTAATAATGTAATAATTTCTTTTCTATAATAATGAATTTTCAGTAAACAAATTCACTTCCAATATATGATGGTCACGAATATCCCGAAAACCCGTTGATTTTATACATAAATTAAGAAAACAACACTTTTTTCTAAGATCCGTTACTCACAAACCTTTCGGTTTAGATGCTTACAATTTTTTCTTCAAGTTTTCTTAAGTATTTTTACTACGTATTTTGATTAAAATATTAACATTATTTTTAAAAAGGTTATTAAATAATCAAAAAATGCACTATTCATTCACTTGTATAAAAAATGAGATGGCGCACCAGTAAATAAAAGTATTCAATCATTGGTACACAGCCGTCAACGGCACTGTAAACCTAGTGATTGAATGGTCTTTTTTAGTAAACCTGAGGTTAGGATTTGGGTTAGAATAGCTTAATCGTTTGTTTACTTTTGTGAGTACTCCACTTTCATAGTTCTTAAATAAAAAAAAAAAAAAGAATTAAGTTTGAATAAAGTATAACTAAGTTCTTCGACTAAAATATGCATCCAAAGCCAGTTCTGAGTAAGAAGAAATAAAAATTAAAAAGTGATAAGGCAGCAATTGATTATTTCAGGCATCATTACATTATAAAAGAAGCTGTTAAAAATGATTATGACAAGCATGAGTGGCCTGGAGAGAAATGGTTAAAAGTGTTTTTTAAAAGAAACTTTGGCCAAAAAATATAGATGTAATTTGTATCGTTCAAGAGAAGCAGTGAAAGAAAAAGTTACTAGATTATGGTTTGTTAATTTGGATAAACATTAATCTAAAATAAATGCTTTGGACATCTTGCAAGATCCAACTAGAATTTTGAATATGGATGTAAGTGTAATTACCTTGTGCCAAAAACTAAAAAATATTAATTTAAACGAAAGAAAAAAAAACTTATGTTATTTTTCCAGGCAGAAAAACAGTAGGTACGTCACAGATCTTTTTGCTCTTCAAGTGCAAATTGTAATGGTATTTGCCTTATGATGATGTATTCTTACAAGCGATACGTACCAAATGAAATTCCAAATGTTTATAATATTAGACACAACAACTATTTATTAACTTGTATTGTGATTTCTTTAGGAAAAATTTAGTAGGTATGTAACAGTGCTTTGTTGTTTTAGTGAAAATTGTGATGGTATTTGCCTTGTGATAATGCATTACAAGCAATAAACAGTTTTAGTATTGGACACTACTGTTGATTTTATAGTATATTGTAAATTGTTTATGCGATAAGTTTCAATTAATCTACTAAATAATAATAAAAAAAAAAGATAAGTTTTTTATTTATACAACTTAATTGCAATTAATAAATAGCTGTATTATCATAAAATTAGTCCTTAAAATTAGTCCTACAAAGAGACCATTCATTTACTGGATGAAAGTATTCACTCACTGGGCAGTTTACCTTACTACATATTACTTTGTCTTAATCATAAGAAAGAAGTTGCTATACACAAAAACGGAAGAGTGAGCGAGTTAAAAAACGATGACAACTGTACTAACCCATACTTATCTATGGAACCATATGTATTTGTTAAACGATGAGCAATACATATCGTCAGATTGATAGTCTAATAATTAAGATTATATTTTGCAAGAGTTAATAGTAGATTACGACACGTGGACAGAAAGTTCGAGTTCCCGGCCTGCGGATTATGAACGGCCGAGGCCGTCATAAACGCAGGTCGGGGCCTCGATCTTGCTGGCCAAGTGTCGTTTACTTTTTTCTTCCCCCAAGGCCGAAAATAAGCCCGATATTTATTGTTAATTGTTACAATGAATAATTTTATGACTATAGTACGGGCTATATCTATATATACGAATCAAGCGTCAGCAGCGCCGCCGCCGCCAGCCAGGCACCAGCAGCAGCACGGATACTCGCGTCTGGCGTCTGCTCTTCGCGGCGTCTCACGATTATACAT
>JAPYZE010003311.1:0-21890 GCA_030522805.1 Leptomastidea abnormis | reverse complement strand
ATACTATAAGGTATCCTTACTATATGGATGAACGAATGCGCGTATACACCAATATGCACAATATAGGTACACACATACTGTATGCTTCAAAACTTCTTTTCATGTACACCTTGTGTGTCTGTATAGCAGGTACAGATGCACCTTCAACGACCTTACAAGTCCCTTCTTTTTTTTTTTCTATTCCTCTCACCTGCTTTTTTTTCTCACGGTAGCTTATAATATATATTTTTTTTTGCTAAATATAATCGATCATTTAGGAAAGATTGAATATTCATATTAAATTTTTTTTCTTGTAACATATGATAAAGCATGTTATTTGTATAAAGAAAACAAAAAAAAAAAAGATGCAACAACATCAAAATTTACATTATTGTAAATAAAATCGGTAAGAGAGACTGGCACGTACATATCTTATGTACACACATAAGCACAAACAGCCAAGTAATTTGCTTGTTTATTACGTGAGGAGAAAACTTGGTCTAGGTAGGTATATAACGGATATAAGTGTATATATCTATCTAAGCGTGTTCTTGGACATGCATATTGAAGAAGTTGCATCTTCTACATAACATACGATATGTATGTACCTACACGTTGGAATTACTCTGGAGGATGTTTTCCTCCACGAGATTTGCGATAGATGGCGCTAAAAGTATATATGTGGAAAAGGATGGTTTTTTAAAAGAAGAAATTTACTTTGGTCCAGAATTTATTATCTCTTTTTGTTTCAAAAGAGGTACAAACATCTGATGTGTAATTTTTATCATTTTAATATTTTTTTTTTTAAATGACAGAATTTCGATGTAACTTATTGGTGACAAGATACACACACATACATATTTACAGTAAAAGAGAGTTAAATATATTATTCAACGTGGCAGTAACATATATATGTAGTCCATGGATTTTGTGAATGATGTTACTTAACGCTAAAGGAATGTCGTTTTACGTAATTTAGCTATGAATTATGTAAAGGCGCCTGTTTGTATATATATATATATATATATATGAAAAAGAAGGGGAAATGGTGTAGGGAAGGAGGTGAGAGGGAGAGAGAATGCGTCTTTTAAACTATTTAACGCGTAAGTTTTAATTAAAACCGGCTTATTATGTAATATATTGAATGAATAATAATATATGGGCCATAATCAGTATTTATAAAAATATTGGTATTAACTAGGTAAAAAATTAAAGAGTAAATAATTGAAAAAAAAAAATTAGTAAATTATTATAAAAAATAATTAATTGTACGGTATTAAAAATATTTATTAAAAAAACAAAAAACACGATATTTATACAATGAAAATAAATTAATTTTTTTTTTTTTTGATAAACCATTTTTGACATTGTTAAATGTATTTCTGTTACGACTCATGCAATAGCTTAAAATCAATTAGGCACCGAGAATCGAACTCACGACCTGTGAATTACGAGACCAGTGTTTCTGTCGACTTAGCTATCCCAAGTACTAAGAGTTAAATATAAAATCTATCAAATGTTCTATAAAGTATAAAAAGCATTGAAATAATGTGTAGTAGTACCATAAAGAAGCTGCGCAGGCAAACAACTACCTGTTGCTCTCTTCAAGATACTCATATATACATATTTCCAATACAACGTACAATCTACCATTCCTAAAAATAAAAATATCAATCAAATATACTTCACTTTTTTTATTAAATTTAATCTCATATAAACTCGCTTCTTATGAATGAAACATGAATTAGCAATATATACCAATATACATATATAAAATAAAACTTAAACGATCTATCATAACTCGATGACTGATGCTTTTATAAATATATATATATATATATATATATATATATAAAACACCAAGCATTGAATTCCCTTAAGTCAGTTTCGAAATTTGGCGCCTAGTAGTACAACTAGATGACTACATTTTTTTTTTAACTTGGCGCCGGTAGTAAGAATGTATTGTGCTACCGTATATCTACCACACAACACACATTGCACTTGCTTTAAACTTGTAACTCGTAACTATATAGAGAGTGGCAAGCTGTTTAAACTCGAGAATTTATGAAGCTGATAGACTAGAAAAAAAGAGTATGTGGTATGTTAAAGAAAGAGAGAAAGAGAGTAGCTACTTGATTAGTTAATTCACAAGAAAAATTACGTAAGAGTTTTGATATTCTATCTAGCGTATAATAAACTATTTAGTATTGCTACTTTGTGTTTATATAAAAATATATTTAAATATACAACGATACGTACAAGAGAAAAAGAGATAGACAGTAAGATAGTAAGATAGAGAAAACGTGAATATATACAGAAATATTGTTTACGTCGTTAAATCATATTTCCATATTTATTTCAAGTAGGTATATATATATATAATACCACACGAGTATGAATATATGAATGTCTGACTTGTTTAGGCCTTTATCTACTTAAACCTTCGCGCTCGCGTGGTGTGCTTTGCTAAAAAGCTTATTTATTATTAGGTAAATAATACATATATTCTTACTGGCGCCATTCTATGTGCAAAGCAACCATACATACATACACACATAAAAATACAAATTTTATGTACCCGTCTTAGAGAGAAAGAAAGAGAGCTTGAAAGCAGAAACAGAGAAAGAAAGAGATAGAGAGAGAGAGAGAGAGAGAGTAATAGTTGGTACCAGGAGACTTAGGAATCTCATTGTTCCGCTCTCTCCCGTCGTGTCGTTTTCTTTCTTTCTCTCTTTACTCACTCGCTCTCTCTCTATCTCTGGGAATCGCAGAAACGCGCTTTCGTCGTATACGGTTATATACCAGGCAAACTGCAAGCAGCGCATATAAGAGAGTATATATATATGTACGAGCGCCGTTTGGCGCCACGCGCTTATACTACTACTCACCGCAGGGCAATGATCATAAAACGCCAGGGGGGTTATAGAGAAAGAAAGAGAGAGGTATAACACCAGCGAATATATAGTGCCTTTTTGCGATTTCGGAATGGTAAAAGCTAAAGGGGGGCGACTTAGGAATGCAGTGAGGATTTGTTGTTTTTGTAGGTGGAGGAGGAGTAGGAGGAGGGGGGATACCAGGAGAGAAACTTGGTGTTTTCCCGGGCTATAAGGCGAAAGGAGCGCCAGAACTATAAGACTTCTCTTTCCCACTACTACTGCTACTACTACTACTCCCTTGACTTCTGTCGTTGTATGTACCTATACTCCGCGTGTTTGAAAGGCCGAAACGAGGTGCGACTACTGTGGGAGATATTGGCTATACGATTCGGTCCAGCTGTGTTTTTCGGTTTGGAGTTTGGCAATTGGTATGTTGTTGAATTTCTAATGCTGGAGCTTGGGAAATATTTCTATGAATATTTTTTATTTTCTTCTTGGAGATAAATTTAGAGAATAATATTGAGTTATATAGTATGTATTGATTTTTTTTTTATAACGATACCCAAAATGATGTTACTTTTTGTTTTTGATTTGGTAAAGAATTGTGTTTATTTGTAGATCGGTAGTTTAACTCACCTGAAACAGAAAATAAAGAAAATATTATTAGAAATTATCTTTTTTTTATTAAAGTTTTATTGATAAAATAAAATGTACAATTTAAAATGTTTATTTTACACAAAAGCACTGTGAATAAATTTTGCAAAAATGTGTGACCTGCGCAGATCTCTACTGCGCATCCGATGTGACCTGCGCAGATCTCTACTACGCCTAACTTGAAAAATTGCAAAATTTTATTTTTTAGGGTTCTCTTATATTTATAAACTCGATTCACATCTGAACTTCAAATAAATTATAGGTACATCAATAAACAAGATAGCAATAAGCAATAAAAATAATTTTAATCGAGCTTCATTTAATCATTCGAATTAATAAATTAATTAATGCCAACTTTGTTCACCCACCCCTTTCCTTTTTCCATTACATAGCACCACGAAGCAACCATGACACTTATGTATATAAATAACCAACGATCGCATTCACCTACAATACTGCCCCGTTATATGTACAACCTAAACTTAAAAAAAAAAAAAGATTAGTTGGAAAAGTTGGGATCGGCTTGTACAAATTTCACACGCCATAGATAGACCCCACTATGTACGTATTTCCTATGCCCAGCATGAATCTTGGCGCATGCGCGTACATTTTCAATAAATTACCAAGCGCTTACTTGCATTGTTAATTAAAGAAATCTTCTTTCCTTCCCCCTCCTCCTCCTACTCCTGTACAACATCTATTATATAGCATTGTCGCGACGCGGAATAAATTAGCCTTGCCTCTTAGCATCAATGCTTTTGTATTATTCTCCCCTCCCCTCTTTCCCTTTTCCTTTTTAACCCTTCTCTTCTTGATATCTTTTAAAGTCACACGATTATATATTTCTCTTGGTGCTTGGATGAGACTTGTATGTGTATTGTATTTATAAACTGTTATAGAGAGAGAGAAAGAAAGAGAAAGAGAACCCATCACGATGACTCTTGGGGTAAAGATAATAATGTGGATCGCTTGAAGACGAGGTTCGATTTCCGCTCGAGTTTTATCGGTCGTGAATAAAGGTGAGACGTTTTGTAAGTATAGTAAGTGTATGAAATGCGATTGTATAGCTATATGTATGAAAAAATAGAGTTTGAGACCAGCAGTCTGTAGTACTGGCTTTGTTGAACTGTGTTGTTATCTGGTTGTAAGAAGCTTTTGTAATGTTTCGTAAAATTTTATTATATTTTATTTATTTATTTATTTTTTTTTAAATACCATGAAAATAAATTTGATTGTATAGGTTGATGTATATTAATTTGATTAAATTTCTAATTCAATGCATCAATGATATCATGAAATTTTTTTTTTAAAGATTAATGTCTTGTATATGTCAAACATCAAATGAAAAATCAAAAACTATTCGATCTTATAAGTTAACAAGTATCTTTAACCAGAAAAATCGTATAACAGCTAAATGGAAAACATAGACGCACGTGTTATATCCAACTCTAGTTTCATTGTCAGCTTATCAAAATTCATTCAAACGTCGAGTAAAAGTAAATCAAAAAGACATTCAAAAATGAATTTACGCTTTCGGCATAGTTTCCTTATTAAAATTCCAATGCCAAAGCTTGAAAATATATAAGAAAAGAAAGTGAGAAATCGAAAGAAGGTATAGAAAGCAAAAATAGAAGAAAAAAAAATTTAGAGCCAAAGGCATGATCTCATTGAATTCCGGTCAGCTTTTGCAAAAGCCATAGGGGTATTATATTCGTACGAAGAAGAATAAGAAGAGAAAAAAATAAAGATATAGAGGAATGTATATAAGTTCGAACGCGATATTATAAAACCAAAGAAAATGACGTTTTGATCGGTATCTCCAGATAGTCTGTAACTGCATTCCTACATTCTTTTTTTATTTTTTTATTTTTATCTGTATGTTAAGAATCGATTTATGCAAAACTGAAATATGTATATAAAATGCGTACATATATACCTATACAACCAATCGGATTAGTTTTTAAAGCCGATTGTTTGTAACGATGAAGGTAATATTAACGTTATATACAAGATCAAGTACTACTACTAGTACTTCGTTATATTGTATAAAGGGGAGTGTGGAAAGATAAACGAGAGATCGTTAAAACTTGATTTTCTATCCTATTTTCTTGTTGGATCATTTGCATTTGAATTTTTATCGATTGTTTTCAAATAGACTTATCCTTACAATAATCCTACGCTTATACGATCAAATATTTTTTTTTTATTTTTTAACGATATCAAGTACGATTTAAAACCATACAAAATTTTTTTTTCTGACAAAGAATTCGTCCATTTAGATATTATATTTATATCCCAGATCAAATTGGATTATTATCACAGCCGTAGTAAGTACAATTTTTACTCAAAAATGAATCAACAATAAACAATAACCAGAGAGAGTATATAAAATATATCAGAGTGTCTAAGGAAAGGATAAATATATACCACTAAAATTTTATAACGTCCATCAGACTCGATCAAGCACAAGCCATATACCAATGATGATGATGATGATGACGATCGTATATGTATATACTCGGTCGTAGTTTAAGAGAGGAGCAAGAGATCAACAAGCATCAGAGAAGAGAGTTACCGGATGAGAGTATAGATATAAAGTCAGAGTAGAGTAGAGAGAAAAGTCTGTACACGCGTATATAAAATAGAAGAGAGGAAGAAGAAGAAGCAATGTAGTTGCAGTATGTATGTATGTATATAGCGATGCTGATACGAATGGAATGCGATGCTATTATCGTATGGCGCACGCCGGTACCGATAACTCCCTGCTGGATCTATGTTAGTGTTTGTGTGTGTGTGTGTGAGTGGAGATAAGTTGAAACGAGATGTAAGGAGAGAAAAATAAGCTGAGAGGTTTTGATGGGTTGGATGTTGGAGAGAAGAGAGAGAATTTATAAGAGTGAGAGAGAGAGAGAGGAGAAATTTTGATGTAGAGAAGAAAAAGGTCAATTGAGATATGTATGTGGTTTGTTGTAAATGAAAAAAAGTGGAGAAAGAGGATAGGGAAGTGTGTATGCAAGTTTTATAGTAAAGTAGTTACAGTTTAGAATGGCTTGGTCGTCTAAGCGACGGTTTAGGAATCCATGTGTCGTGGGTTCGATTCTGTCAGATGAACGATTTAAGCGAGCATTCATATATACCGAAATACACTTAATAAATAGCGTAAACAAGGTATCTACTTTTAAAATTAATATTAAAAATATTTTTGTATTTTTCTCAGTAATTGAATATTTTTTTGAAGATTATAAGAATATTTTAAATTTATTCTTTAAATTTTATCTTTTTTTATAACTGTTACGTTCTTTTAGGATGAATGAAATCGCAGGATTAAAAAAAAAGAAATAAATGAATTGTAAAAAGAAAAAAATAATTTAAGAAACCGGTCAAAGACAGCAGAATATCAAGAGTTTTATATACAAAACAGACACTGTCTTCCATTTCTATATAAGGAAGCTTGGATAATCTTTAATCCGTCAAGCTATTAAAAAAAAAAAAAAAGAAAAAGAAAAGTAAGCGTGTCCCATAAAAATGATGACACACTCAAGAAATTTGAAAAATTTCAAAATTGACAATCGATTTCAAACACGACATATCAGCATCCGCTATATTCGTTCTCTCTTCTCACATTTATACTTTTTTTTATTTTCGAAATCCAAGCTAAAATTTTGTAAGTCCAAAGAACATCGTTCTCCAGTCTTTAAATGACCTCAGTTAATTTATTTACGTGGGTGTATAAGAACATCGAAAAGGAAATGCAGGAACGACAACGAATATATACGGCTATAAACGTTCCGTGTCATTTTATTTTTTGAAAGCTTAGAAAGCGATTATTTACATGCTTTAGAAGCTGCTGTGGTCAATAAAATTTATGGAGATTCTTTTTTTCTTCAATTTTTTTTTCTTTTATTTCGTCTTTATTTAGCTTCGCTTTGGTGAAAGTGGATAGCTTTAAGTGTCGAAAATTGAGCTAATTTAAACTGGTTTAAGCCAACGGTTATTTATATGGATACATATGCAGCTTGATTATTATGGATTAATTATGATTCAATCACATTGAATTTGTATCAAATATATATATTTTTTTATCGCATTAAATAACAAATATTTAGTTTAAAATTTTTTTTTGTCAATTCAATCGCGAATAATACAAAAAAAAAAAAGAAATAAGTCAAACTCATCGATGTATATCAAATTTAATACTGTTTGATTACAACAAACGAACCAAAAAAATGTTATAATTGTTTTTACTTAATTGAGACAAGATTTTCATCGACACTTTTTTTTTTATATCTCACTTATTTGTCAGAAGCAAAAAAAAAATTACTACTTTAATAAGGATTGATTAAAAAAAAAAAGAAAGAAAGAAACAAGTCTATCTATGTCGAAGTAAATAGATCAAGTCATTTCATGGACTAATCAGTTTTTTCAAACTATATATAGCAAGGGAGGAGGGGGGGGGGCAAAAGGCACAATATACCTTTAATCGCGATACAATTACGTCCGTTTCTAATGATCCTTGACTAGACGTTGATTAGCGCGAAATTAAACAATGTCGATTGTTCAAGTTCCTCTATTATATATATAAATATAGTATTACAGTCTCTACGATTTAATAATCACATACTACACACAGACAACAAGCCACTCTCTTGATTTATTCCACTTAATCCATATCGTCTCCTCCTATTGATAAATTACAAGGAAACGATTTTCGCGTACCTATATATAATGTCTTCGATCGTAATTTCGCCTTCCATTCAATGAAAGTATATCAATCTCTTTTTTAATGAAAAAAAAAATTAAAACATTATTTTACCAGAATGGCAATTCCAATATACACACATATATACAATACATACACTTTTTTTCTTTCTATATATCTCTTTTTTTCTCGTCGATGAAAATAGAACTTATCAACAATCGTATGAGTTCTCGCAATCAATTTATTATTAATGAGAAACTGATAAAACCAGCTGTGTGTGTGTGTTATATACGAAACAAAAATGAAATTCCTAAGTAAGTTATTGGATACATAATAATATCATTAACCGCAATAATTTTGTTTTTTCCATAAAAAGTAATATTTCATATTTATATCAAGCATTTATTTAACGCTACATCTTATTACGTATTAGCGCCTACGCAGCTATTAAGAATAAATTAGTGACAAATTAAGTTTGTGCATGTGTGTCATATATAACCATATAGGGCTTTTCTTTTCTGGCACACCTTTTTTTTTTAATATGCAATTTTCAAAGTTTCTCTTTTTTTAATCGAGATTTTATATTATAGAAAAGCTAAAAGTTAACGTAAAACTTCGCAACTGAGTAAAAAAGAAAAACAGAAAAAATAAAGTTGCTATAAAAAAATAGAACACGCCAAGAAAAAAAAAGAAATAAACATGGGAAATAGAAAACAGTTGGTTCACCAAAGCACATAAAAAAATAAGTAAGGGGCGAGGAGCTTTTTTTTCCTTTTTTTTTATCGTTCGATACAATAAGCAGCAGCAGTAACAGCAGCAGCGCTTGCAGACAAGCGATTGATAAGAAAAAAAAAAAAAAGTAGGGGAGGAAAGAGGAGGAGGCGGCAATCGCATTCCAAAGTGCCGAGTCTGGCGTATTGATAAGGCGTGACCTTTCAGCGATGACTTAATCGGTTTTTCCACGCGTTTTTAAAAAAAAAGAGAAGAAGAAGAAGTAAAGAGGCACGCGCAAACGTTATATTATACTCGTTGAGAGAAAGAGAACTTCTCGTTTTACGCGCTGCCGAACTTCCTCGCTTTAGCTTTCTTTTGTACAGAGGCAAGTTTATCGAGGTTTCAGTTAGCCAGCTGCGATATATTATTATTATTATTATTTAAGAAGACTCGTTTTTTTTTTGTTTGTATTGAGATATGATAGGGGAACACTTGTGTGAATTTATGTACGGTTAATTAAGTACGTTCGATTTGGGATGGTTTGGAATTTTTTTTTTTTTTTGGAAGTTATTGAGGTATGTGTTATGATAAAGTTTGATGTTTGGTTTATACTTTTTTTTTGAAGTTGATGTTTGATTGCGACGGAATAATGTGTTTTTATTGTAGGATTGTATGTGATGACATGCTGAGATAAAAATTCTTTTTATTTTTAAAGATTTATGTATGGAAAAAATTATAAAAAAATATCAGTAGTAACAGACAAAATAGACAGACTAGTCAAATGATTTTTTAAACGAGAACAATAAGCTTTTGATACAAGCGTAAATAAAAAAAAATGTATCAAGCACATAAAATTCAATAAAAGAAAATACAAGAAAAAAAAGAGATGAAAATAAGACAAATAGTAAATCTTCAGAGAACGCGGAATTCAAATTCCTTAGGCTACTAAAAATAGACCAAAAAGTTAAAAAAGAAGAAATAAAATATATCACTCACACACTAAATTACAAAAAATACAAAGCATAATAAGTTTCACACAGTGGCTAAAAATTCTATGTATGTATATATCTATAAAACCACACATAAAAATAAGAATCAACCATAAGATGAAAGAAAGAAAGAAAAAGAATTAAGAAAAAAAACATATCCAAAATAAGAAAGCTAAAAGTTCTTAAAATTCTTCATCACTTGATATCTCCTGATCAGACTAATAACCAAATTGGAATGTGAAAAACTCATATACGCATACAGAAACGAATATAGTACATATAACAATACATGAAAAAGTCAATTTCCGAATGATTTAACGTTCACGTTTTGTCAGTTTTCCCTTTTGTTCTCCCTTGATTCTGATGGCTTTTGTGTTCCTTTCTACTTTAGAAGGAATATAAGTGACGTTTTCCTTCTAGATGAAAGAACTTTCATTGTTGTATATGAAATGCGTTTGACTACATATATGTATAAGTATAGTATAGGTATATATAACTGGAAACGTCAATCATTTGTAAGTTAGGAATTTTCTCATTCATTAGATACATATATAGATACCTATGTTATGTGTGTATATGCCAAGATGATCGCAGTTTTTTTTTTTTTTTTTGTATCTCTTGATTTATTGACCTTCTACTTCAACTTCTTAATCCTATGAAAAGTTATGGACTATACCTAGCATATTTGAAATTTTTCCATTATTTTATATACCATCATCGCTATTAAATATAGTACACAATGATTATTTCAATTATTTTAACAAGAAATAAAAAGATGATACTTCGCTTTAAATTTTTGTGAACGTATAATAAACCCGCAGAAGCAGCAAAAGCAGCAGTATAGTAGCAGTTGACTTTTTAATCGACCAAAAAAAAAATAAAAAAAAAAAAAGATAAATACAGTATACGACTTAGAACAAAACTTGAAGTATATACTATATACTACATGCTCTATACGCACTCGTCCCTTGCACGCAACATTTATAATCGTCCAACTCTCTTTTCCTCGTACATATATACGACTTTACTATATATATACCTTATACTCGTCCAATTTTCTTTTATTATTCTGCAATCCTTACATTCCCCGAATTCCAATAAATGCCTCTCTCTCTCTCTCTCTCTTTCTCTCTCTCAGTCTCTGCCCATTTCCTCCCTTTATGCCTTTCTCTCTCTCTCTCTTTCTTCTTTGCTTCCAAGTGACATCCTCCCAACCCATCTTATCTTCTCTCTCAGTTCACGTTTCTTCTGGCATCATCTATCAAAAGTTTATTATCCAAGAACGAGAACCCAAGAAAGCTGTATAATATACAAACATACATATACTCGCGTGTGCATTCACGCACAAACTGCCACCACCACCATCACATATAGCCTCTCCTCAACTGCACGCGGGTCCAGTCTCTCTCTCTCTCTCTCTTTCTCTCTCTCTTGGCTCCTCAAGAATGCCGTCCTTCGGCATTAAATAAAATATATACGCAGGTATGGCCTGACCAAGCCGGTCTTATATATACCCGTAAGAGAAACGGAGCAGCTTTACGCACCGATACGCAATCAGTAGCCGCATTTCCGTTTTCATCGGGTACCTATATAGGTGCATACGTGGACAAACTCCTTTTTTTTGCGAAAAAGAAAAATAAGAGAGAGAGAGAGAGAGAGAGCCTGCGCCCTTTCGTACGTGCCAGAAATTTCTCTCTATCTCTCTTTCTCTCTTATTTTTCTTTCAGCCGAGGTCGTATACGCTTTTATACTGCTAACTCACCCTCTTCTATACCAAACTCTCCTCCATCCATACTATCTTTCTCTTACTCCCTCTTTCTCTTCGTATGCTCACCTCCTCTCCCTTCTCTTTTATCTCTATCTTTCTCTCTCTCTCTCTTCTTCTTTTTCTTCTTCTTCTTTTCCTCCTCCTCCTCTTCCTCTTTGATTTACACCATATTTCTTCCTCTCCTTCTCTTGCTTCGCGTATATACGTATACACAAAAGTTCTCTCTCTCTCTCTCTCTCTTTCTCTCTCTTATACCTATACTCGTGAGCGCGCGAGACCATAGCTTCGTGGCTGTTCGTGTACCCTCGGTAAGGCCCCTCGGCTTCTTTCGCTATCCCCACCACTATTCCTCTCGCTGCGCGAGTACACAGGGCCTTAGTGGAGAAAAGAGACAGATTTAGACTTACCACAGAGATAGAGAGAGAAAGAGAGAGAGAGAGAGAGAGGGACCAGGGCCAAATAGAGTGGGGGTATAAGAGATACAACAACCTCTCTCTATCTCTCTTTCTCTCTTTCTCTCTTTCTCTTTGAAAGCCCTACGAGCGTAACTCCGGTAGCCACTCTACGTCGGAAGGGTGCGTAGAACGACTGAAGAGAAGGAGAAGAGCGAGAGAGGGAAGAGGGGAGGAGGGAGGGAAAGCACGAGGGGATCGACCGAACGAGTGACAGAGATGGAGAGAGGCTTTGGCGTCAAGAGAGAGAGAGAGAGAGAGAGAGAGAGAAAGGTGGACGAGAGACATTCCAATCTCCCTCATGGCAGCAGCAGCAGCAAGCACCACCGGCAGCAACAGCAGCGAGCGAGCGAGCTATGCTGTGCTATGCTATGCCCGTGTGCCAAGTCACCGTGACTGGCTTTAAAGATGGTATATAGGTATATATATACACTATGCCTCCTTTCTACCTCTCTTTCACTCTACTATGTGCCTCTTCTCTCGCGTTCTCCTGGTATCTCGCAAAGATCGTGTCCCGTCCGCCTTTGGCCGATAGTAGCCTCTCTCTCTCTCTCTCTCTCTCTAACTTTTCTTTTTATTCTTATTGCTCTCAGTTTTGGCCCCGCGGCTACCACGATTTTGCTGACCCATGCGCGCGACACATGCGGTTATATTATAGTTGTATATGCCACATGGCTCTATGTTGCACATATATATAACCATACAACCGGTATTGTATATATACACGTACGTGAATTTTTACCCCAATAGCTTATCTTTGAAGAATACTGCCTGCCTGTATCTTACCTTTCTTTCTCTCTCTCTCGTTGACTCGTTTTTTTCTTTCTTTTTTTTTAACGTTTTTGGCGTCTCTCTGCTAAAAATACGTGGAATATAATGGCGATAATAATAACTCGTAAATTTTTGCATGAAGCGAGAGAAAGAGAGTGAGAAATTCTTTTTTTTTCTTTTCTGCAACGTTTCTTCTTTATTTACGACATTCGCGTGAACTTCAGTACTTTTTTTTTCTTTCTCTTTTAAATATTTTTTTATGAGTAATACAGATTTATTTGTCATTTGGCTAATTGTAATTTATTATTGGTGTCTGCTTGCTTAGCTAACCGATAATTCTCACTTCCCTTTTCCCTTATCCTTACACTGTCTTTCTTGCCTTCATACGTCTCAATTTTCATTTTTTTTTTTTTTTTTTTTTCATAAATACAAATTACTTTTACGTTCATTTTTAGATTTTTGAAGCATCAAATTTTAGTTCTTGGTAGTAAATAAATCAAATAAAATAAAAATAAGGAATATTATTAATATAAAATAGAACAAAAAAAATTCTAATTAGTTTATTGATAAATTCTATTTCTAGCTTCATCTTTATACATTCCATAAGTAGATACTATCAGATCATAATATCAATCACCGATTATCGACAGTGCGTACTATACGTTCAGAACAACATTTCCGACTTTAGTAAAATTCCGAACTTTTGAATTACGTCCAACTTCAATTTTGCTAAGTTCTTTCACGATTTACATTTCTTTATTCTCTCTCTCTCTCTCTCTCTCTCTCTCTCTCTCTCCCTCTCTCTCTCTTTCTCTTTCTTCATTTTTATTCGTAAAAGAGAAGAAAGGTGTTAGAGGGAGAGAAGAGAGAGAGAAAAAGTATACAGTCGAAGTAAAAGACACGAAGTCGAAGTCTACTTTGGCACGCGGCTTTAAAATGGAAAGATATTTTCGACGTCTCTCTGCTGTATCGCATTGACGCTTTGAAAGCATAATGAAAAGAAAGAAAGAAAGAAAAAAATTAAATAAATAAATAAAAAAAAAAGAAGAAGAAGTGAAGAGGTTGTAAGATATACATATATGTGGGTAGGTGATATGTGGATACGCCTCCACTTTTAAGGTGCTTGGTATTTTATATGTTTCTAAGTGCATGTAAAGAGAGATGAGGCAATGAATGGTTTTAATGAAAGGAATTCTTGGATGACTAGGTAGTTTGTATTTTATAAGCTAAAGAGAAAAAGAGATATGTATGAGAGTTACTTGGAGAGAAAGAACCATGAATTTGTCAAATGCAGAAATGATGAGCTTTTGGCTTTGATAAGAAATCGAATGTTTTACGGTAATATTTTTATACATTAAAATTTTTAATTTTTTTTTTTTTTTTGGAATATTTTCAGCACTACGTACCATATTTATAATTTATTTTTACGAGCGTCGATTACGAACATTACGATGAAAATAAAAAAAAATTTAACTGATTTTAATTTTATTTTTTTTTTTGTTTTGTAGTTTTCTTTGATCATCAAAATACAAAAATGTATGTGTTTTATGTATAGAACGTGGTAATATAATTTTTTTTTTAATCAAATTGCCGTTACACGATATCCTTACTCTAATAAAGATATTCTGAAAAGATAATGTACCAATTACGATCGCATAAAAGCAGAGTAAAAATAAAAAAAAAAATATGCGTATACAATTCGACATACCAAAGTGTATATATATCGGACCAAAGTGAAATTCCAAGCATATTGTGTGGTGTGAAATTTCACACCAAGAACGATTTTTTTTTAATATACACATAAAGTTCATTCGATTTTTCCTTAAACTTTACAAAAATAAACGATCTTTAAATGATGAGCCATCAAACAAAAAATTTTTTTCAATATTATTTCTTCATTTTTTAAAAAATCTGCCAAATAAATGTTGTAAGGAAATTAAACGTATATATTCAAACGTTAAAAAAGAATAAAAAGAAAAAAAAGATCTTTACCCATACATATTTCCTTTTCAAGCAGCTGAATATTCTTCATTTCCGATTGTTAAGAAAAGCCCTCTATCATTTAAGACATTTGAGAATCACCAGCCCCTTACCTTTTTCAAAAATTTTTCCCGAACAAAAACACAAGCTACACAGGAAGCAAGGTGGACATTCAAGATACAACGTTAGAAAGAAGAAAAAAAATTTTAGTCTTCATAGCAATTATCCAGTAGCTTATAGCAACGAAAAAATTTAAAAAAAAGCATCGTCTCATTATAACACACCTTTAATACCCAGCATATCTCATCATCATCATCATCGCACATTTTCGTACGCATACAGATTATGGTATATACCAATGGAACCATTCCAAGATCGATATCTTTCTTTCTCTTTTTCTCTCTAAAACATACTACACTCATTTTCTATATGTCCTACTGCACTATAAGTTAATGTACTTTTCATGTACCTTCATTTCTCTCTAAATGTATACGCACACACACAAGACTTTTGGATGGAAACAGCTGTCGACTTGTGTCTGTTATATGTCGTCAAATAAAATGCAACTATTAGAAATAAACCCTTTGACTATTTTACAACTTTCTCTCTCTTTCTCTCTTTCCTTTTTGTGTTACTTACTTTTTTCTCATTTTCTTTTTCTTTTTTCACACGGAAGTTATTTAGTATTTTTTTTTTATTTCTAACTATACATACATCTACTCTGGAATTTGATACTGTACATATCTATGATATAACCGATAGTTTTGTTGCAATCTTTTTCCAGAAAATATCAATAATTTACGTAACATTTCATTAATCAATTTTAATTATTTCAATACATCTCACTTCAAAAAAAAAAAAAATAATAATAATTCAATATTTTTTACTAAAAAAATTTCTTTTTTTTTTTTCAAAATCAGCAATACCCTTTTCTTCAACCTGTATCTAACTCACATAATCATTAATCGCAACCACATAAGTAACCATACTTTTCTCTCTCTTTC
The DNA here is from genome assembly GCA_030522805.1 of Leptomastidea abnormis. NCBI lineage: Eukaryota > Metazoa > Arthropoda > Insecta > Hymenoptera > Encyrtidae > Leptomastidea > Leptomastidea abnormis. The sequence continues at coordinate 6,004 of JAPYZE010003311.1, read as the reverse complement.
TTTCCTTCTTCTTTAAGACACATATCAGAAAGTCGCATATATACGTCTTATACCATCCATCGCAAAGACGAAGAAGAAGAAAAAGAAGAAGCGCGTATATATATAAGAGCCATCTAGATACAAGTCTCTCCAACTACTAAGCTCTCTTACTCTTCAACTCTCTTACATATAAATATATCTATACACATACATACAATATATATATATATATATATATATATATACGCGAAGCGCGCAAAAATAAACAGGCAATTAACATTCCGCTCTCATCCGTCCCTTCCATCTCTTATATATACATATATATATATACCCTCAAATACTTCCATCATCCCCCGTCCCTCCCCTCTCTCATCTTTTTTTTATTTTTCCACTCTTTTTGCTTCATTCGCGCGCTGTGTTTCACCGTTCCACGGCGCGTACGTACATACACCTATATCTATCTCTCTATTTCTATCCCTGCGGGGCTATATAAACGGGGAGGAGTTAAAAGAAGAAGGGTAAGAGAAGGAGAGGGGGGACGGGGATGGGGTCGCACGAAGAGACGCGAGTTATCTCAAAAATGTCAGCGTCAAGCCAAAGATTCTTGTGTGGACCCCGCAAGCTCCTCTTCTCTCTCTCTTCTCTTTTTCTCTCTTCTAGTGGCGCGAATTCGCGGAATTCTTGGCCTCCGAGTTGGATAGCTTGCGAGCCTTGACTGTTTTAAGCTTTATATGTGTGTGTATATGTATGTGTGTATAGATAAATTTTCGTTCTTTACTGTGTGGTTTTATGTATAGAAAGATATTCTTTGGACTTCTGGATTCTGGAGAATTAAATGTTTCCTCAATATGGTTGTAATCATTCGTTTGAGCTTATATTGACTATTTGTTGAATTATTTTTTTTTTTTTTTTTTTTTTAATTTGGTATGTGAAAAATTTTTCAAAACAGAAACTCTGTAAACAAGATGGTTTTCAAAATTGAATTTATAAATTTTTAATTGAATTTTTGTAAGGTATCCTTGAGTTTTTCGTCACTCATTACCCAAGAATTTTCTAATATTTATTTGGTTATCATATAATTTGGCTGTTATGTCGTAAACATTTTTCAAGATTATAGTTGTGTACATAATGTTTTTTTGAGTATTTTCTTGGAATATCAATGAACTTTTTATATAAATGTGTTTGATTGACAAAGAATTTTTTAAATACTTTGATGAAATGTTTATCTGTAGTTATAAATTGCAGCTTTTAAGATGATTTTCCATGAAAATCCATTAAAAACTATTAAGTTCTTGATGTCATTTATTTCGACAAAGAAAGTAAAGTCTCTTGTAAGAATAAATTGATTCTATTGTAGATCGTCAAGAGACAGAAAACTAAATTATTCATGGATATTGTTGCAACATACAATTTTTTTTTATCAGTGATTCTTTGATTGAAAAATACTTAACTATAAAAATCGATCGATTATATTACAATTTATTAATCATTTCTATTTTTAGACAAATCATTAAAAGAAAAAATAAAGATCGTGACGTTATTTATTGCAAAACCAGCTTAATAATCAAGCTGTTGATATTATTCTGCTCCACTAAAATGTCCTCATATTTCAAGATTACCATTATCAAAGTTAAATTCTTTTGGTTAAATTGTGTGGGTTTTTGTGCCGTTGATTGGTTAAATAAATCAATGACTTGTTGGTATTTCTACAAAGAGCTTTTGTTTGATTGAGAATTGGTTGATTATTTTAATTGTTAGATAAAATAAAGCTCTAATAATATTTTATAGAATATCATTTTAAAATAAAAACTAGATTTAAATATTAAAAGAAAATGTTTTTTTTTTTATGATTTAACTATTTTAAATTCATGTTTGACTTTATTTTCAAGATCAAAGAAATAAGAAAAAAAAAGCTTGAGCTTAAAAAATTTTGTTATACGAGAATATATTAGTTACATAAATAGGAAAATATATTTTGCACAAAAAAATAAATACATAAAAATCCATCGATTTCATTCATATACAAGAACTTCCCTGACTCCTTAGACATTTGACTTGAATACAGTATTCAGATTCATTTTTTAAATTCTAAAAAATTCAGTATAATTCAACCTTTCACGACACACAAAATTTCAATATTACCCCAACAACTTTTCCCATGCAAATCCAACTCAATTTTTTTTTTTAATATCTTACACCATATTGGCATCAAAAATAAGAGAAATAAAAATAAAAAGAAAATAAAAGCCGACGTTTGAAGCACAAAAAAAAAACGCGAGAAAGGAGCGCAGTCAAAGAGAGTCGATAAAAATAGAAGGAGAAGCAGAGGAGGAGGGTAAAGCAGTCGCGAATAAAAAGGAGCAAAAGTCCGTCAGGCCAAGAAGAGAGAGAGAGAGAAGAAGAGATAGAGGAGAAAAGAAGAGAAAAATGTCAGTGTAGAGATGCAGCTTGTATATAAATATATATAGTAGAGGGAGAAACGAGTAAGTGAGAGAGAAAGAGAGAGAGAAGGATAAAACATCCAACACTGCAGATAGTAAAGAAAGAGAAGAAGGAAGAGGCCAGGGCCGACTTGCAAAGCAAAAGAGGAGAAGGGTAAAGGGGGAGGGGGGTGGAAGGGAGGGATGGAAAAAGAAGAGGGGCCCCATTTGCATCGGAATGCAATTCCCCCCGCGGAGTAAGAAAGAGAAAGAGAGATAGAGGATATAGTATATGTATGCAGCTTATATATGTTGTAGTGGTAGTGGTTGCAGAGAGAGGTGCAGCCACGATGAACCTCCCTCTCTTCTTCTTCTTCTTCTTCTTCTTTGCTGCGGGCGTTTTTCTCGCGGCAAGTATATAGGTATATATATGTGTATGTATCCCTACCCCTTTCTTTTTTCTTCATCTTGAATACTTACTCGCGCGATCGCGAAACGGCCTTAAGACGAGACGAGTTTGTTTACGCCGGAGCTTTATACGTTCCTTATGCATGTGGCCATGGTATCTTTTTTTTTTTTTATTTTTTACTACGGTGAGGATGAATTGAAGATATATATATGTGTGGGATATCGATACAGTGTTAATTTTGTAATTGAACTTGTATTTACGAATCTTGTTTTTTGTAAGTTTATCTCTGTTTTTTTTTCTAATTAATAGAGATTTTGAGATTAGTTGTGGATTTGTAATAACTGAAATTTTATAAAAAAATTCAATTAAAATATATTTTGATGATTTGATATTAAACAATTTTATTATTTTATCTTTCTAATAGCTATGAACTGATCTATATAATTCTATTATACATAGTTTACATTGAATATAGTGTATATAATTTACTAATTATATTAAAGGAAGATTTTATTTCGCGATGTTATGCGCATTTGGTAATTAAATGTCAGATAAAAAAAAAAAAAGAGAGATATTGTATAAAGGTGGGATAAACGTCATAGCGTTTTATACTTTATTGTATTTAAATTCTATACATACAGAAAAATTAAGTGTGTGTATTTACATGTGGTATTTATTTAATTAAGCGTGACTTTATATATTTTATAAAATAAAAGAAGAAGAAGAAGAAATAAAAAAAAAAATTTCTATAATAACAAAGTAATGTGAAGAGATGTAGAAGGAAAGTAATAGATTATTATCACGTTGGCGCTCTACAAACTCTTCGAACGATGACGCGAGCAAATTCCAAAGTTAGACTATGCGTGTATATATATTATGTGCGTTATAATGTTTAGTCTGAAAAAGAGAGTGAGGGAGGAAAATCCAAACAGAGAGAGAGAGAGAGAGAGAAGAGTAATCAACTTTCAACAAGAACGCGGAAATGCATCGTGTATTCAAAAGATGAAAAAGATTTTTGTATATATCAGCTTTTAAAATTTCAAAATCTTTAGAAATAATTATTATAAATCAATATAATTACCAATCAAAAAAAAATTAAAAAAAAAAAATGATCGAATTCTAGTCGATCGAAAACATCCGGTGAAGCATAAAGTGTATAGTACCTACACACAGAAAGAGTATATATATACATACACTGCATCTATAGTATAGTATGCAGTAGCTAACAGCAGCAGCAGGGCATTACGTCGTCGACATCGTCGTCGCTACAGATCGCTACGTGACCGGAATGCGTTTCGACGCCGCATACACACACACACATACTTCCCTTACCGTCACAGCTAAAAAGGGGGAGAACGAACGCTCAAGAAGAAAAAGAGGAGGTACATACATACATACATACATACATACATACAGCGATATCGAAAACCTCCTAGTGTACATACATATACTACAACCTAACGTCACCGGAAGTCCCAACGATTTCCCACGAGCGCAGCGTACGACGAGAAAGAGAAGAACCTATACCTACACATACCTACTACCGATCCGATCCCTCTCTCTCTCTTTTTCACTATCCTTCTCTTTCTACGACGACGACGACTTCCTTCTCTCTCTGTGCTTTATTGCACAGGGAATGAACAAAAAATAAAAAAACAATAAAAAAATGTAGAGGAGAGGTAGTGCGTAACGAGGGTCTATCTCTTATTCTCTTTAGGTATATGTACCCTCTGAGTGTAATGTGTATATATATGTGGTACCGGATATCGGTAGCTTGATTGGTAGTTGAATTTTTTGATGTTTTTTGGGGGGGAGGATGAATGATTTTTTTTTTTTTTAAGGATTGGTTTAGGATGTTGGGGGAAGGAAGAGAGGGTTTTTTTGATTGGTTTTGATTTCTTTGGGTTATTGGGAAAGTTTTTGATTTGGTTGGATGAGGATGAAGGGAATGGTGAGATCGGTTTGGTATGTGTATTGAAATACTATTTTAGGAAGGAATTATTGAGTATGTTTGGTACCGTAAATCACCCAGTATCATCTAGTTTCAGATTGAAATTTACACGACAAACATCAAATCCATCGAGAATATTTTTTTATTTTTATTTATTTTTAATTAAGGCTTAATTTATTTTTGTTTTCACATAACATCTTACATTTTAACCACTTTATATTTATAAATATATTCCTTTATTTTGTCAACGATATTCATATACAAGGCGAATAAACACATTAAATAAATAACACAAAATCCGTTAAAGAAAAACGTAATAAAATGACCAAACTACTAAAGTCAACAAACGATAAGTTTAAAGCTCATAAGAGAGAATCAAGAATCTCAAAGGGAATATGTGCAACTTTGTTGCATCTAATGATTTACGCTGATGCAAGGGGATATTCGTACTTTTTGGCTCTTGATTTACTGACTTGAATGTATATAAATATATATATATTTATAAAGAGAAGGAGTTGGTACAAAAAGGGGAGGCAACAAGTTGTCCACGAGTTTTCTTAAGATTAATTATAATTTCACTCGCCCACACGTTCTACAATTCATATACGAATGAATATATAAACATATATTTTTTATTCGATTTATGATTTTTTTTTTTTTTTAATTTGCGATTTATATTAATCGAGGTGACTTGAAAATTTTTCCTTATTTATAAGCAAGAATTGGAACGAGCTTTTTCTACTTATACATATTACTTGTTTATGTTCGTTTATGTATATAATATACGTGGCGCCGACTAGATATTGATTTATCAGTTATATTTTTTAACAGAATGGAATTAAGATTCGTATACTAACAGGCTTTATTCGTTTTTTCTTTGCCAATCTATTTTACAAAAATAATAAACCATTTAAAAAAATATATATATTAATTTTTTATCAAGCTTGTTAAAGCTTATTGAACATGTGTATAATATACATAAACAAGAAATAAATTGTAATTTAGCCTCATTGTTAATTTTATTCCCGTACACAAGTATACAAATACACTGAAATGAAAAATACCGTAAAAATTAACGTGCGAACACAGTTAGTTTACCAATAAAAGTACACTACATACCTACATGATTAATCCTGTCATTAAAAAAAAAAAAATATTCCCATTATATCATTTCCAGAAAAAAAAATGCAAGTCAATTTTTATCGCTTATAAAAGGCCTAACTAACGAGCATGCACTTAAATATA
>JAPYZE010003310.1:0-13346 GCA_030522805.1 Leptomastidea abnormis | reverse complement strand
TATATATATATATATGTATAGCTAAAGGTTGCGGATTCCAATATATAATAAAGCGCCAAAGAGCTGCTCTCAGATAAGACCAACCGCGAGCGCGCGTCCGCGGAGTCCTAGATCTTATCGATGTATATAGGTATATATATGCGGACCTATGAGGAGAAGCTGTAAACCTAATAGTATTTTCAACCTCCTCACTCTATTTTTCGCACTCACTTTTGTAATTTTTTTCACAATTTTAATTTTTTTTTTAATAAACTGATATAATGCACCTGATCACTTTTCACCTAATCGCACAAAGCTTTTCTCGGCAAGTGGAATTTGTCTTTTTTGTTTGAGCCATTCTTTATTATGAAAAAATCTTATTAATTTTCATCTAATACGATTCGTATAACCAAATCGAAAGCGGTAAATTTATAAAAGAAAGAGAGTTTTGGCGTAGTCCACGAAAAACATAAGAAAGAAAAAAAAAAGATAAGGCGTGTCGCCAGACGACTGCTACCATCAACACGATATTAATACGATCGAAAGAGTCAAAGAACTATAGGTACCTATATATTATATATATATGTTGCTGTCGCATTTGAATAACACGACTTTTGGACTAGTGCATAAATTTCTAATTACAAGAAAATCGGCGTTCGCGATCGGCCTGTTGGTCGCTTTGGGTGGTTTTATTTATTTATTTTTTTTTTTTCGTGACGTTGTGAACATAGGACGCTGCTTTTGGTCGTGTGTGCTGACGATTCGGCGCCGTGATTTAATTAATTCGACGAGTTGTATGCGTGAGTCATTGGGACCACGGGTTTTCAAATGTTTCTTGTTCAAAGCTTATATATATAGAAGCGCAGGTAAAGAAAAACATGTGACTTTTTGGGTGGTGGAATTCTTGTGGTGCATAAGACTGCGAATTTTGTGTGAATTTATTATATTTACGAGCTTTCATAAATTTTGTCATTTAGTTATGAATTTTTAAAATGGTTTTTTTTTTCGTGTTTGATATCGACAAGATATTAATTACAAAATTTAACGATGATGACAAGTTTGAATGTTTAGGATGCAAAAGTATTCCAAATAAAATAAAAATTATATTTAGATTGACAAATTTTTTAAAATTATTCTTTCGAAAATATTAATTTATTAGATGGTATTTTGGAGTTTTTAAAAAAATTCTTTTACAATTATACATAAACACGGTTTGGTTATTTTGATTCATAAAATTTTTAAAAAAATGGTGCTCTTTTTCACCTTTATTATATCTGCGAAATAATAGTCAGAACTAAAATGAAACTGAAAAGAAAAAGGAAAATGGGAAAGCGACTAACGTTCCTTATTTTTACCCTTTATTATTGAAACATTTTATGCGTCAAACAGGGGCGCTTATGTATCACCGTAAACAAGCGTAGCTTATGGATACAAGAATGGAATGAAAGAAAAAAAGAAAAAAAATGAGGGTCACCAGTGACACTAAAATTCCCAAATTTACACCCATAGGCACGTGTTTTACGACTTTTTTTTTTCCTTTCGAAAAAAAAAGTTGCCGGTACTATTTCGTTTGTCTGTTGTGTCCCAATTAGAATGCTGTAAATTGTGCTGAGGATTCTATTTGGGGTATACACAAAACTTTAACTATTGCTTTTTAAATCTTATATACCGTGAAAGGTATTTTTTTTCTTATACGAGTCAGATTCTCTCAAGCTTTTTTTTTTCTTTCCATCCAAAACGTTTTTGTAAAAAGTTGTAATTTTAATTTTGTTTCAATATAACAATGATTAATTATATGAGTATATTTTACAGCATTAAATCATAACATATATATGTATGATAGAAGAATTAACCTTACATACCATAATTTATTAGCTTTTGTTATAATAACATTTTCAATAGAAGGGCAAACAATATTCACAAGTCAATTTAGAAACGAACAAAATAAAACATGTTAGTACAAAAAACATAGATACATTTGCAGCACGTTTTACGAAAGCGCGCTACTTCATATCACGATACACATATATATTTCTAAGCTCGCTGCTCTTGCTATCATATAACAAATTGCTTCTAGTATATACATACAGCCTAATGCCAAGGAGTACACACAAAACAAATCGCAAGAGTTTGACTTAGTTTTCTCCTCTCGGCCCAAGACACGACGCGCTTGTATTTTAAGAACCGTCAGTTAATCCTCTCCTAGCCCTTCTTTATCTCGTCTTGCACAGTAAGTATATATATACAAAAAAGAAGAGACAAGAGAGAAGGATGGTAACCGGTCACCGGAGTTGCTGCTGCTGGTGTATACAGTGCTCCGCGAGTGATTTTCAGAAAAGCGCAGATACATACATACTTATATAAATATAATGAGGAGAACAACGAATCGCGCCTGCCCTGACTCTCTTTCTCTCTCGTCGCAGCAGGAGTCCAAGCTGTGGAAAACAAGATCTCATCTAGATAAGCGCGCCCCGTGGCCTCCGAGAGACGCGCGCTTGATTTTCTTGTTTGGGTCGCGCCACGTACGATTCGAGTGTATATGTATAATCGTGGTGAAGCCGCGCTTGGTGCGCGCAAAAAAAAAAAAATAAAGGAGTTGGAAGAACACGTTGTAGTTGCTTTGGATGGAGAAAGGCTTTGGAGAGGAGTGAAAGAGATAGAAAAAAAAGTTTGGAGTATTTACGGGATGTCAGCCTATATCCTAAATTCACTTTCGATGTACGATGAATTGTTGCTTTTTTAATTGACCGTATACCTACTACTCTTCTGCTAGCTGCTCCCGCTCTTTTTTATTTAGAACTTGTAAACGCTTTTTGATGTAGATGTGTATAAAATGCATTTTAATGTTGTGATGACATTGCATAAAAAAATATGATGATAAAAAAGGGGTTAAATGTATTTTTTAAAATGGGTATATAGCTCTTATATAATCAATTATTTATTGGAGAAAAAAAAATGATGATGCATACTTAGAAATATATAAAACTGGTAAGAACGAATAAATTTTGAAAATTTTAATTAATTTAATTTTCACGCAACCTACCGGGCTTATCAATGTGAAAATAAAAAAAAATAAAACCTATTCATTCTGATTATGATTGGCTTACACAAAAAAGCACGAAAATTCAAAATTTCTTAAGTTGGGCTTTCATTACTCTTTTTGATCTAAAATGCAAAAATAACCTAAAAATAACATTAAACAACAAAAATGAGAAGAAAAAAGACGCAATAAAAAAAAAATAAAATAAAAAATAAAACTACATATTGTGTGCTGCAAAGACTTGAGACACGCTATCCAAGAAAAAGAAGAAGGGTATAGGTTAAAAATATAAGGAGTATAGGAGGATGAGACCGAATTATCGGTGAGAAGCAAATTATCGCGATCGAGGTATGGTCGATCGTTGGCGCGTCTCCAACGCGCCAAGCATACCCAACACCCTTTTCCCCCCTCAAGAAATCGCATGGCGACGCGCCGAGCATGCAGGTTGCACACACATATATGCGAGAGCCATCTCAACGGCTCGATCATATCGCGCGTTCGTGAGGATTTGGTGAGAAGAAGCCGATATGGATATACGTGTGTGTGGGTATGTATGTATGTACGTGCACAATATACCAGAGTGACTGCGATGAGAGCTGCCTGGAATATTGCAGCCTTGACAAATTGCTTTACTGAAGGCCGAAGCAACGTGTGCTGTAATTATACCATAGCGTGGGACAGATATGTATAGGTGTATATGTACGTATAGGATACGATATACGATATTATATATTAACCTTGTCTTTTAATTTTATTATTTTACTTATATATTTATTTATTTCTCGCGCCTCTCGTTGCACTTTAGTGTATATTTCATTTCTTATTTTATTCTATCTTTGTAGTTTTGATGCTGTCGAGTTTTTTTTCGTATTAGCTGTATACATATAATGTGAGCAATGATATTCGAATATTTGTATTATTTATTTGACGAATAATCGTAATTTGAATATTATTTGATTTATTGCCATTTGTTGTTTAAGATTTTATAATTTTTCACTTTTTTTAGACAGATTTATTATAAAAATTATCCTAAAAAGTGTCTTACCTAAAGCAAAATGACCAATTGTTTGAAATTATATAAATAACAAAATAAATTTAAAGACAGTACCTACATGGTTATATTTAAAAGAAAAATTCGAATAATCGATATTATTTGAATAATAATTTCAGCTTCTACTTATTATTGATTTTAAAAATTAAATACATATAAAAAAAAATAAAAATTATAATAAAATAATATTCTTACAAAAAATTCAATATAAATTCAGCATTAAAAATACTTACGTAGATATATATTTCATAAATTATTTCGTGGATTATACTGTTTCTTCGCGACGACGCAAAAGACGACGAACTTAAGACGTGCCATTAGCCAACCTAATTTATGCATCATCAGCAGCAGCAGCAAGGCTCGAGTTAAACCCAGCCGCGCTTCCCCATACCCTACACTATATACAAGTATCTTTCCTCTGCTGCTGCTGCTGCTGCTCAAAAGTTTTCCCGTCGCGCCATTGTAATACTTTAGCCCAACCCTTGAGCTTTGCGACTACGTCTTAATTATACGCGCTCCGGTGTTGTTGTCGGTGCCAAAGGGCTGCTGCTGCTGCCGTTGCTACTGCTTCTACAAGAAAGTCCTTCGTTTTTTGAAGCAGACGCGAAAACTCAGGTCGGGCGCCTATATTCTCTCTCTTTCTTTCTCTATGTGTATCGCTCCTCCTTATATATACGACATCCACCCTCCTTCAGCAGCCTCCCTTGACGGTCCCCGTCGCTTTTCCCTCTATATATACACCATTGTCAAAGCGACAAAGGGCCAATAAACGCGGTAGTCCGGTATACCTGTGTATAACTATACCAAAAGAAGGGCAGGGCCAACAACAAAAGCCTCAGCGTAAATTCACACAGACACGTTGTGTGTCGTTGAAGCTTAGAAAAGGTGGGAGGCCCCAAACGACGATGAGAATATAAGAGAGTGAGAGAGGCCTCTAAAGAGGAGGGATCCTTCCGAGATGCGACAATAAGACTATAAAACGCTCTGTGTGTACAAATACCTATATATGTTTGAGACCCACCTGACAATGCGAGAATGGTCCTCGTTCTATTCTTGAGCAAGAGTATAGAAGCAGCATCTTCTTGAGAGCCTGTTTGCCGCTCTTTCGCTTTCTCGCTTCCTTAAGTTACCCGTTAGTGGCATGCCGCTAATATGCGAGAGGATTGTGATGTATACCTATAGGTGTATAGCTAGCTCTGGATGCTACTCTCTCGCTTTTGTTATAAAAACCCGGCCACCGAATTTGTCGACGGATATTTCATATTTCTGTTGTTGTTTGATTTTCTACGTTTTTTTTTTCCTATACTTGAGTCTGTTTAAACTCTCAGATACTTTTTTTTTTATGGTGCGGCATACCGTAAGGGTACAGTATAGAAAAAGATAAGTTTTTATATTGGTGCGGATATAGAGAATGTTATAGACTTATTTGTTGGGTAATAATTTAATTTTTTAGATGTTGAAAAAAAAAATATTTGTCAATGTGGATTTGGGATGGTCGTGTAAAAATGTTTCTAAAATTAATTTAAATATTTTAAACTTACGTGACTGTAGTAATGTATTTGTAAATAAAAACTCACCTGTAACAATAAACAAAATAAATTAAAATTAGTATTATTTCTTAAATAAATTATTTTAATAATAAATTAATTGATTATAATTTTGAGGCATTATTGAGCTTTATTTATTTGCATGTATTTTCATTAAGTTGTAATAACATATATAATAATACATATTTGCTCGAGCAAATAAGTGATATTGTTATCGTAAGAAATAACTAAACAATTTAAAATCATAAAAAAAAAACAAATAAAATAAAATAATCAGAAATAAAAGTAAATAAAGGCAAAATAAAAAGCGTAAAGAAAAGAAAACTTAAATCTCGCGCTAACATATATGAGTCGAAACTAATGCAAATAACAAAAATAACTTTGTAGCCCACTTAGTCCGCACTCTCTCTCTCTCTTTTACCCAAAAACGCTACAACTAAAATAACAATAATCACCGCTGCTACTGGAACAAAACGCATCAAACATCATGAAATTCATGCTCGAAACTGTATTCTCTCTGTATATGTGGCTTTGTTTTTTGCCTAAATGATAACGAATCCTCTATACCAACGAACCACCCCAACTCTTTCATTAAATGACGAGGCTGACTTTTAAGCGAGCTCTCTTTTTCGGTTTCGCTCACTCCCCTCTCCTGAACACCAGACGAACGAGTTTTAAAACAAACTCTCCTTCCACGCTATGATGATGATGATGATGATGACGACGATGATAATGATTTCGTGCTACGAGCAAATCTTGTTCAGGTGGGAGAGAGGGGGGAGGGGGTGGCAACCATAGGAAAGGAGGGCTTTGAAAAAGGGCACGCGTGGCACACGTGAGCTTATTCCCTCCTACACCCTCTGCTCACCTTCCTTCCCTTACATTGGGTATACACATGGGCTGCGTACGCGCGCGTCTTTGCCGCGATGAAGTTTTGTTCAAGTTGGCTGTGGCCTCGCGTGGCAGAGTCACGTTTCCTATACACAAAGCAGGCGCGAGCTTATAAGCGCCAGCAGATAAGAGAGCTTGGTCGAACGCATAAGAGAAAGAAAGAGAGAGAGAGGGAATGTAGGCGTCTTTCTCAAAGCTCCCTTTTGCTTCTCTTCCCCCCACGCGACTCTGTTTATTCATATGTGTGGAAGAGACCCGGTTTTTCACGCGAGTATATACGACGACGTTTGCGGAGGCGAACTAGGCGGAAAGCAACGCTTGTACTTTTAGCTTGAAAAAAAGTCGCAAGACCGTATATATTTATTTTCTTTCTTTTCTTTTTTCATTATTCTACACCTCGATGCTTGGTAATTGTAAAATTACACACACGTATATTTTTTCGCAGTAGCAGGGTAATATTATCGCCTGGACAAGCGTAAATTGATTTTTCATAAAATATTTATGAGTGTGTTGTTTGTTATGATGGTTAATTCTCTGACTCTAGGCTATATGGAGAAGCTATTCTACTGACTTTATGTACAATATTATAAAATTAATTGTTTAGATTATTTATTTGATATTCTAAGAGGAAAACAATGGGTAATACAATTGTTGGGAAGTTAATGTTAATAGATTTCTTGAAATTATCTCTGCTTTAATGCTTATAAATTATTATCACATTATTTTAAACAATTTTTTTCCAAGATTAAAGTATTTTTATTTACTATTTATAAAAATCAAAATGTTACTATAATTAACGTATTATAAAATAAAAACATTAATGTTATATCGAACACAATAAGATTTGTCTATACGTTTAATATATATATTTGAATTTTTTTTGTAAAATCACACAGAAATAATAAAAGTAAATATAATATTAAAAAGAATATATCATACCTAATATCCAAAATAAATATACTAAAATTGTGGTGAAATGAGCAACTGCATCGATGAAATACTAGAGTCCCACCGCCATTTCGTAGAAAAGCTATTATTTGTTGCGGTTACAACGTAGGGGAGAAGAGAACAACGACGGGCCAACGACACATACACACACGCGTATTCTATTACATAGGTACACACGCAACTATATAATAACGAGAGTGTATAGAGGGGACGACGAGAACGATTTGTCGGACAAATTTTCGATCTCACTCTCGATAACAACACAACACTTTACGTATTAATACACAAAAAACACTTGTATTAAATTATTTCTCGACAAAAATGATTTTAACAAAACAGCACTTGTATTATACACTTGACGAAATAATGGTAACAGTGGACAACTATACGGTTGGTAAAACTTATATCAACGTCTCGAATACAAAATCCAAAGCAGTTCGAACCAATTTGCTCAGACACGTTTTCACAAGTAAATACGTTAATATATCTCCCGTACTAGAATAGTTTTTGAATACCTAGAGATCACAAGAAAATCCGTTGCTATTTTAATGCACACTCGCGCGCGGCTTTCTATATATATCGAAGTCTCCGCAGACTGTATACTTTCTGCATATACTCTCTCTTTCTTTCTCTCAAAATTACGTCACAGCGTCACAAGTCAGTTGCGGAGGGGAAAGAGGTGAAGAATTTTGGCGCGCAACAGGGGTGCATCTGCAGGTGGACGCGCGGCGGGCGGGAGGAAATAGGTGGCGTGGACGTTAATTAATAGTGACTTTGGCGCCAAATCTCAGCAGCGCGCGGGTTGCTGACCTCCAACCACAATTAAGCGCGAATCGACTTGATCTCTGATTGGCCGGTGCATGTCACGACAGTTACCTAGCCGGCTTGAACTCGAACGTCTTCACGCCACCGCTCAGCTCATCACTTCTTCCTCCCCCTTGGCGCGCAACGGTTCGCGGACTGCGCTTGCCGAGGATTTTTTCGTCGTCGCGTCGTCATCGCCGTCATCTTCGAGGAGAGGAGCAAGTATGTATTTGTATACACCTATATATTGTGTGTAATCGCGTCAACGCGTGCCAGGTGCGCTCGCTCCCGTTCCGGGCGTCATCCGTTTGTAATCCGGCACATAATATACATCGTGCTCGCCTTCTCCTCCACCTCCGTCGTCGGATCGCTGGGGGAGTGCGCACGTTGAGCTGGCTATTGTATCGAGCAAAAACGGAGGCGGGGACTCGCGCGCGCGTGCAGCTGTGCCTGGCTCTTTTCGTGCTCTCGGGTGTGTTTCGTTCGAACGTAAGTGTATAACTATATACATATATGTGTTAGTGTGTGTGTGCGCGATCGCGTTCGGGAGTTCGGTACGATGATAGTGATGGCCGTGTTTTCTCTCGCGTAATAATAAAGCCGAGGAGACATGCGTCCTTATGCTCTCGAGGAAAGAGCTGATCCGGCCTCTGTAGACTATTCTTTTCTCTCCCGCTCTCGATGGGGATGAAAACGTCCACAGGGAGAGATGGAAAATGGCGGCAAACGGATTCTTTGGATGGAGCTTTGAAGGAGCGCATCGACAAAAGCTAACATGTTCGATGTCTCCCTCCATAATCAGCCAGCCCGCCATTCTATGCAATCGATTGATTCGATGAGCTGGGTATTTTGAGCCTCGCTATATGTAAGTAAGCTATTCAGCTATTTTAATTTTAATATTCCAAATTGAATTTGACGTTAAGTAGTGTTCGAAAATCTTTTGAATCGGTTATTGAATTTTTATATCAGATATTTTTGTTGTTAGGTGATTGTGAAATAATAAATTTATTTGTGGTTAAAAGTCAAGTTGCTTTGTAAGTAAAATTAGAATTAGAATGTAGGTGAAAATTTTTGAAAAAGGCGTAACGGCTTTTTTCTGGTAAAATTTTGTAAGTATTCTACTGCTTGTTCCGCGAATTTATTGAATTTCCAAGTAACGTATATTTTTGTGTGCGTTATTAATATTTGAAAAATTTTATTATAAATTGCGCTCTAAGTTATTTAAACAGTTTTTTTTTTAATTTATATAATAATTTTCTATAACATGCAAAATTATCAAAACCAAACCTTAAATTTAAAAAATTGCAAAAAAACTTTGAAAAATGTCGCAACTTTTATTTTAAAAATTTTCCCACTATATTAAACATTTTATCGTAAGTTCGACATTAAAAATTAAAAAATAAAATTTTTTTTTTCTCTACGCAATTTTTAATTCAGCAATTTAAAAAAAAAGAGGGTCGAGAGGAAGAATTTTAAAGTTTCAAAACCACGAAGAAGAATATCCAACACACATAACAATTTGTTTTTTTTTTTTGCGCAACGTTTGCCGGAATATGATAGGAATGGTTGGCGTTCCTGGTCACGCAAGATTAAACGTAAAATGTGTTCGTAAAACAAGCGCCATTGTGCTCACGAAGCCGTAATATAATAACTTCTCCGGTGTCGTACTTGCACAACCATACGCATAACGATCGGCATTTCGGCAACCAATATAAAGGGGGGGGGGGTAGGGGGAGGAAGCGCTGTACAGAGATAAAAGGACGCACCAAAGCAGGGAAGCGTCTAATGGGCCGAAGAAGCTGGGGGTACATATCGTGAGCAATTTTATGTGCGTGTGTCAGCGTATGCGTGTGTGTATTAGACGGAGGGGTGGAAACTGGGGCTTGAGCTCTAATGAAAGATATAGCTCTCTTTCTCTCTGAGCTCCTACTCAACTACTTCTCATCTGTCTGCTTTCCCATGCGAAATAAAATATCGCTAATCACTCGGTGGCCATGCTATAACGCCGGCGGGGTCGTAAGTACCTTTTCCCATCCTGACGAGAGCACATGTGCAGGGGCCGCCAATATTATAACCACCGCCCCTGTCATCCTGATGGTGCGTGGGGCGTGTGCATCTGCGACTGTGTCCGTCCCCAAGTCTTATGTGTGTATGTTATACATATGCGTTGTCCCCTCGGTCGAGTCTCTCTGGCGCACGGGGCCGGCTGTGCTGCTCCGGAGTTGCGGACCCGATATAAATATATATATATATATATATATATATATATATATATATATATATAACGACGCGTGGCACGCGTGTTCGCCATTTCTAATGTAAGTATATCACTCTCTCCGCATGTTATTTATATACTTTACCCTTGGCCCTCTTGTTTCTTTTTGGCGCGTGTGCTTACTTTTTGTTCTTGTTTATATATGTTTGTGAAGGATTAATTCAACTAATTTTGTTTTTTCTACGGTCTATAAATTATTTTTTTTTTGTTTGAATTTTTTTCAATTGTTATGTTGCGTTGAGATTTGTGTTGTTTTGAATTTATTCGAAATAAGTTGATCTTGAAAGTACTTAAAAGATATTTTTATTCTTAATTAAATCATTTAAATTTCATTTCATTTTTAACCGAGAACAATTTATTTTAATAATAAAAAAAACTATAATTAATTATTTTCTAGCACATTTAAATTTACGTCTTTTTTAGATTTAGAACGGTTTTTCTACAATATGACAAAAATATTTGAATAAGTTTAAAAGCGTTATTTATTAATAACCTAACGATATGTTAAAATTAAAAGAACAAAGGGAAAGTAAGTCGGCTAGATAAGAGTGAATAAAGAGAAGGGTAGAAAAGTATATTAGAAAAAGAGAAAGGAAGAAAAAAAAGAATAGACTTCGAGGTATAGTTTCGCGCAAACGATGCTAGCCCACAAATAACAATATTTACCCGTCCCTCCTCACTCCCTTGCAATTTCCCGTCTATTTCACTACCGCTCGTTCGTCCCCGTCACTTAGTCGTCCTGGATGGCTCGCCTCGTGCCATATAGGCTTGCATATATACCTACACACGGCAGTATGTGCGGCTTTATAAATTCATCAACCAACGACGCGTAAAAAGAGTGCGCGAGCTCTCGCGTCCTCTCTCCTATAGATATATACTATATATATTCCAACTCCACTACTACTATACTACTTCTATTACCACCCGCGTATATATTCGTTCGTCTATGTAGCTATACGGTAGTCGTATATCATTCGCCATTGCGTCGTTAGATGCATTTTTGCTCGTATGGACGAGGAAGAGAGAGAGAGAGAGAGAGAAAAGCAGCGGGAGGAGAGAGACTCGCGCGCGCCGTTGCTGCCTGAATTATTGAGAGGACGCGGTTCGATTTGCGCGCACTGCTGGCAAGAATTTCTTACTGTTGTATACCTGTGTATGTATATACATATATATGTAGTGCTCGTTTTACCCTTCGTATATATAAGTGCGTCTAGTAGTATCTCTTTTTCGTATAATATATGCTCTAAGGAGGCGTTTTTCAAAAGAATTTCTACTTCAACTGACGCGTAACTGCAGAAAATGTGCAGTCGTTGTATTTATCGCTATCTACTACCTACGACGTCATTTTAGAATACATACGATGTTCGATAATTATTTTACGGTTAACATATTCGATCTTGCACGTTTTTCTTATTAAAATGACAGATTATAATTCATAAAAATTTAATATAACTTATATTAAATTTTTTTTCTCAATATTAATTAGAAATTCACTAGAGAAAAAAACGGTGGACTATACACTCATATGAATAAGTTCTATATTCAAGGACCATTGACGTTTTTGTACATCGGAATAAAAATCACTTAACGTCCATTATCAAAGAGAGTATTGGTTTGCGTATTCGGCAAACAAATGTTGCCTTCTCAAATCGATTTGAAACAAACGGTCCGAAACACTTTGGCTTTTCTTCTTGTAAACTGTAAGGGCAATGAAAGGGAGTGTTGTATGGTCGCTGCTCTTGGTCCTTTGGGAGTCACAAAAGACAATCGGAAATCTAAAATTACAGAGGACTTGTCGATCTGCATCCGCAAGAGAGAGTGAAAGAAAGAAAGAAATAGATGGTCGAAGGGCTCCCGATTAGCATTCGGCCGAGTTAAATCCCGCGCGGCCTTTCACGTCAACGTCATCGCTCTCGTGTACTACAACCAGCTAATGGAGTCTGCTTTTTTTCTCTCTATCCCTTGTGTTACTCACTCACTCACTCATATACTGGACTGTTGCCTTGTTTTTTTTTTCTTTTACTTACAGGATCGAGGAGGTGAGTAGTGGCGTTTTTGAGCCATGTGGGTCGTGACAAGGGTGAGTGAGGGGCTCCTTTTTTTCTCTCGCTTCATATTAAGTTTGATTTTTGTTCGACGGCCATACGATTGCGAGGAGAGAGAGAGAGAGAGAGAGAGAGAGAGAGAGAGAGAGAGAGAGAGAGAGAGAGAGAAAAGTGCGCATGGCTGTACTTTTTGCTTGCCAGCCTTATTGTCGTTGATAAACGTTAGTTGGAAGGGGATAAAATGGTATATGTATAGAAGGGAGAAAAAATGAGAAATGGCGCTCGACTACGATTGTGCTTATTAAAGTCGATTGTCCCTGCTCTCCCTTTTTTTTCGATTTTTAATCAAAGATTTATGCTTGTAAATGTATGACAGTATAACGTAAATTAATTATTAAAATTTATTAAATATTTTTCATCCATACAAATTATCAATATTATATCTATACAAATATAAAATATATATAATTTTATTTTTATCTTTTTATTTTTTATAATTCAGTACACTAAACGTGTACATCATCAACTTTCTATCTCGTATACTATATAATAAAGACACAACTCCATCCAACAGAAATGTAAGAAATAACATCAAGTCGCTGTAGTCTGTTGTAGAAGTAAGAAAAAAAAAATAAAGCACGCACATAGGTGCCCGAATGCTCGCGCGCGAGCTCGTCCAAAGTGAAAGACGCGCAAGAAAAGAGAAATGCAGTAGAGCGCGCAAATAGGCGTTACGACGACCACTACCATGTACAAATACTCCATA
>JAPYZE010003309.1:0-13346 GCA_030522805.1 Leptomastidea abnormis | reverse complement strand
TATATATCGAGTGTTTTAAATTGCAAAATAAACGCGAATCCAAATTATATTTTTTATTATCTATCTACACCGCGAGGAGGTTAGAAATAACGTGTCGCATTTATGTGTTACATACAAAAAAAAAAAAAGAGAGAAAAAAAAAAAAAAAATAAACTCGCATTATAACACAGGAAAAAAAATGCAGTCTCTATCCGCACAATAACAAAAAAACTGAGTTCGACTCCGAAATGGAAAAAAAAGGAGTCGTCATTTTTAAAACGTAAATATATAAATGCATAAGTACTTACTCTATAAATTATTATGTAGATAACATAACTTTGAATCGAAAGAGCAACGCGTGCATTTATAAGAATGAGGTATCTTTATATTTATATGCATCTATATCAGAGAGACGTATAGGTAAAAACCAGACTGTACTGCTCTGCAGCAAGCAGCATACAAGACTAGGAGGTAAAAGCTATATAATATCACTGCATGCACTCCAGCTGCATCCAGAGGGGAATAAAAACAAGAAAGAAATACCTATATATGAATGTGTGTACCTTACAATGAGAGAGATGTCTCGTATAATAATCGTGCTTCGGAGAAAGAGAGTGTTTTACTACGACTCCAGTTTTTCCACTATGTATATCTACCTATACCTATACTTTTTTTTTTGCTCCTCTTTTTCTTCCAGCGCCGCCTGCACTTATTATACAATGTATATTAGCGTCGTCATAGTAGTATAGACAAAGGGGGGAAGGAAGTATATATAGGTATATTATAGGTGTACTGAGCTGCTGCGTATATGTTTGTAAACGGATCGCATTAGCATTAGAGTTTGAAACTTTGTTGGAGGAGGAGAAGAAAGAGAGAGAGGGAGAGAGGAATGAGGCGCGTCTTATATGTATGTGACGTAACTCTCTCTGTACTACGTATAGTCCATTGTTATAATACCTGGTGGCTGCATGTGCGTATGTTTATATATCTATATATGCCTACTAAAGTAATAGGTCACGTGCGATGGTAGGTGAATATATAGGTAGGTATACGCCGCAATTTTATTTAGGTCTCGGTTTTGCGCTCCTATCGCGGTATCGGTTAGTATATGTGTATTATAGTGTACCGTGTATATTTAGGATGTGGTTTGAGAGGAATAGAGAGGGAGAGAGGAAGAGAAAGGAGTTTCGGAGCAAAGTATATAAATTGAAAGCTTTGAGCTTGCGGTTTTATAGCGAATTTTGGTTTTGGGTGCGTTATTGGATATTATGAGAGATATAAGGGAGATATGGGTGATAGCTTTTATCAGATTTTATTTTATATATACTTACTCATTTTGAGTGAGATTCGATTAAGGATTACAAAAGCGAGGTATACTTATAGAAAAGCAAAAAACACTTGATGGATTTTATATAAATGTGTGTGTGATGATGATGCAGTAGTTTTTTTGTTGTCTCTTTTTTTATTTTGTTTGGTACTTTCCAGCTGTAAGCACCGTTATATTATAAGGATTACAGTTATATGTGTCTGTGTATAGGCGCGAAATTAAGTTAACGATTTTCTCGCTTCGATCGAAATTCAACTTACGTTAAGAAGAAATAACCGGTACTTACATACATTTGTCATGGTACAAAAAGATGAAGAAGAGAAAAAAAACAGTACCTAAGAATATAATGAATATCTAATAAGATTTATTTTGCAATAGACACACATTATTACAGTTTTTTTTTTCTTCTTCTTGACACTTGTTGTCCTTATGAAACAATTGCGACTTTTTTTTTTAATCGCTGATGACAAAGAGATACAATATAAAATTTTCGCATACCACCACCCACACAATTTATTTTTTCAAATTTCAAAAGAAATATCTATATCACGTGTAGGTATCTAGCCCACGCGCTTTTCTCTCTCTCTCTCTCTCTCTCTCTCTCTCTCTCTAAAATAAAAATAAAAAAAAATTCGCATCTCTCTCTATCCATCCTAATTCTTTTCCTTGTTGAATTTGCGAAAGTTTAAAAATAGAAGAATGACGATCAAACCGAGAGACGACGACGCATTGTTGTTATACGAACGGAAGATCGAACGAGATTGAGTTTTATATAGCTCGTTATATATACATATACATATCGTACGCATTTATGAACGTGGGAAGATCGGTTAGAGCTAACATAAACGCCACTCGTACGTACATACATATTATGTATACAAATCCTGAGTTCTTATCTCAAATGCCTATACACTTATAATATAACACTTGAAAAAAAAAACTGTCGCAAGCGCGTGAGTGTGGCGTTATACATACAATATCTAAAATCAAAGTTTAATGCAGTTATTAATTTCATGCGAATTAATAAACCCTCGCTCTTCTTTCTCTTTTTTTTTTATTTCTTTTTCTTTTTTTTTAGCTGACTCAACAATAAATGCTGAGTCACTAAATTTTTTCTATACGACTTTATGTGTTATATGATACTCTTTATACTACCTGTTACCCTGTATGTATGTATTGTACGTACAAAGTCTTTTTTTCCGGGAATGCTTGAAACGACATAAACCGCAATGCAAGAATTTTTGGTATACCAATGTGGTTTTTCTTTTTTTTGCTTTTGAAATTTTTGTATTTAATATACAGGTATTTTTTGTAGTAGGTAGGTATATATGTATGATGAATTTTATTATTAATTGTGTAATTTTTATATGTCCTTTAAAAATAAAATGCGAATATTTATTTGTTATACAATCTTATCTTTTGAAAAACACTTGGTTGTATCTTATATTGCTTATTGATATGACGTTGTAAAGTACGTATTTTTTATTTTTTTATTACGAGTGTTAAATTGCTGTATGTAGGTATACACCTACATAAAAATTGATCAATTATGATATTAAATGATAAAATATTTTATTTTGAGAAACAACCTGCTTATTGATAATAATAATACATTTCTTTTTATTCTTTTTTTTTTAATTAATGTTGTGTAACGTGTCTTGATGACTTGAGACTTTTAAATGTACAACGTGATAATTTCACACTGTTCGGTTTCCTGTACTTTTTTTTTTCTTCTTCCAATTATAACATCGTAGTAATATACACTACAATATTGCAATTCTAAAAGTATAAAAAAAAAACACTCACCAAAAATATCAGTAACAAATTTTCAAATCACGGACACTATACAATAATTAAAAGTAAAAAAATTATCGTTATTTCACAAAATATAGAACATTCAAACACTACCGGAAAAAAAACAGAAGAATAAAAAAAAGCACACGCGAACGCGAGAGCTTACAATCGTCGACTGACAGTATAGAAATCAGAAACACACCGGTATACGTCTCTCCCCACGTCTTCTTACAACCGTTTCCTTTCCTTCTCCTATACATAAGTGCGGTAATGATCTCTCCTCCTCAATCGAGAGCTTATAAATACATACGCATAACTCTTGATTGCTTTTCTTTTTTTTTTTCTTCTACTCGATAACTCTTCTTATTGCATTTGCTATAAGATTGAACAGTAAATAAGTATCAAGGCATTATTTATTATTTAACCACTTCTCAAATCCATTATGTTTGAGTAGATAATTTATGAAATTACACCTTTAATATTTGAATAACTTACTAAATAATTATTATAATTAAATGACAAAAAAACATTTTTCAAAGTTCGTATAAATACAAAATAAAATTAGGAGTTTAATGATTTGAAATTATAGTATTTACAAAGAATACAACGTACATCTTCATCATAGTGTTTTTCTGGGGGAGCTGCTTCAAGTAAAGAATTCAATTTTGGCCAACTTTTTTTTTTTTATTAGTGGGGAGTTAATCTGAAATGGGTTGTTATAGGTTTCTTCTTTAAGAAATAAATAAATATTGCGACTAATTTTTATTTATTTTGTTTTTTACTGGACGGTTATTCTATTTTTTTTTCTTTATTGGTCGTTTTTCATTTTTCCAGCTTTTGTTTATTACAGATTCTTATCTACAGGTGAAAATAGAGCGAGTATGTGTATGTATTATGTGTATTATGTGAGCATAATAATCATGTGTATGATCAACTTTTTGGTCACTGGATAATTAACACACTAACCTGCATTAACATTATAAAGTAATACATAATTCTTACGTAAAAATAATTACTATAGATAGTTTTTTTTCTTTATATTTGGTTTCAACAACTCTAGATCGTTTGTATATTAATAACGAAATAAGAGAAAATTTTGGTACTTTTGATTTTTACTAAATAATAAAGCTTTGATGTTTTTAAATAAATAAAAATAAATATACGAAATTAATTTAAATAAATTATTAAAAGCTATAAATAATCAGTCTGTTGAGTGATGAGAGAGAGATCAGACATTCCGTGTGAGAATTAGTCTCGGTTATACGTTCGAGCGTAAGGGTATTATTTTGACTCGAAACATTACGTGTAATCAATAAAATTCTTACGTACGTACAATTGAAAAAAAAAGACTATTTAGATTGGACGGATACGTTACATTCCTTAGAGATCGAGATCGAATTACAGCCGAATCGCTGGTTTGATTTACACATGTATAAACTTTGTCTTATATAACAAACAAATCTTTTTTTTTTAAATATATATTTTGTCATTTTTTGTCTCGATCTTAAAGAATTTTAAATATATTTAAAGCACTCTTAGTTAAACACTTTTTTTTTAAAGACACTACAAGATGTTAAAATTAAAAATATTAAGTCTCTATTTTTTCACTGTTACTGTGAAAATAAAGATATGGACGGATATCTATATTATTTGGAACGCTTTTTGGATCGACGTGTTCCGAACATATAGGACAAGTTTCTTCCGTTTCGAGTATTCTGAAAAATATACATGAAAATTATTGGGTAAAATTTAGTTGGAATCTATTTGCTACAAGTGAAAGTTAATTACCTTAAAAACTCGCTTCTTATAGCTGGAAAATCACACTGAGGGCAGGCAGTAAAATCATTTTCTACTATATGCCGACCCTTATAATTAAAAATAAATTAGAATACTTGATAATCCTTTTTTTAATAAAAAAAAATTATAATTCAAAAAATTAAAAATTTTTAAATACCGTGGCTATGCAGAAAGGTATAGTATTTTTGCACATATCGCAATTGACCTCGGTCTCGGGCAGTCGGTTTTTGCAATACGGACAATTAGTAAGTGGCTCATCCTCTTCGTGTTCTTTGGTCCGTGGCGGTTTTCTCACGATCGCCTCGATCTTTTTAGCGTACTTGGCATCTATCTGGTTTCTGTATTCCGGTCTCATTAGCATAGCTGCAAAATTGAACGCCGCGGTCTTTAACCCCGCACGATGGCACTCTATCACCGTTGATGTCAGAATGGGTACGACGTCTGAAAATTTATTATTGTCTCAAGGAAGTTATTAAGGTGATATACTAAAATTAGTTATGTAAATTTAAGTTAACGTACGAGATGGAAATTTGGAAATATTGTTAGCTACTCGTATTAACATTCTGGCTCCTTTCAAATGATCGTTTCTTTTTACGTGTAGTCGCACTAATATGTAGGAATGCAAAAGACGCATGTTCGTCTGCATTTCTAATGGTGCATTAATTTTGTTTCGTTTTAATTCTTGATACATACTGAATAATACGTCGTGAGCATTTCGATAGTTACCTAGATAAAATAATAATTAATTGATTTCTAGAATTATACTATTAATAGTAAAAAATACTACCATTAATTTGCTCTTCGTTTGCGATAATAACTGCAGTTTTAGCCGCTTCTCGGTATTGTTTTCGAGCCATATATAAACGAAATAGATATTTAGGATCCTGAAAAAAAATTTTTTTTTTTTTTTTTTCTGAATTTATAATTATTTAAATTAAAATATAAAATATTACTTTAGGCAAGCCATCGCCTCCAAGAAGAAAATCAATAAGTTGATTTGCTAATTTTTCATCTCGTGAAGATGCTACCGCTTCGATTGCTACACTCAATGCTTCATCGTCATCAGCTGTTAACTGAGCAGCTTTTAACAAGTGCTTTAAAGACTTTAAACAGAAACCAAATATTTAACTTTGTATTTATACGTTATTATAATCATTAGAAAAAAAGGATTACCTTATGAAATTCTCTAGCATAATAATAATACTTTCCAGCCAAAAGACTATTCTTCTGGGACTCAAAATAAATTGCAAGGCTTTTAAAATCTTCTTTTCTCACATTATTACCGTCATCCATAGTATTTGCTAAAATTTCACCATACAACTCCATTTTACTATGCTGATTAGCAAGTTGAAAAGCTTCGTCGTGACAATTTGACAATATCAAAAACTTAATCGCTGAATTATAGTCATTCATTTTTTGGAAAAATCTTGCTACCATCTTAGCTCCTTCAATGCTCTTAGTTTGTTGCACAATCTCGACACTTCGAGCTTTAAAAAGTAAGAAAGAATTAGTTAGAAGATTTACTTTATCTTACAAAACTTTATCAATTATTACCAGGATTATTTAGATACTCCAGATTAATCCTTATAATATTGTCATAATCCTTAGCAGTTTCATAAGCTCTAGCCGCCTCCTCAAATTTACCCTCAGCCTCCTTGGCCTTGGCATACTGAATGTTAATCTTTGGTGATGATATCTGTGGTAGTAGTAAACCGACTTTCATCCAATTTTTCAACTTAATGTAGGCTGACGCCGCCTTATCGAAATATTCAGCTTTCTCATACAGTATAGCAGCCTCATTGAATTGCTAAACAGATAGAAACATAGAGTTTTAAAATGATCAGAATCATTAATATTTATCAATACAAAACGTCAATTGTACATTCGATCGATCGAATTGAACAGCTGATTAATCTTTTAATGCTAGACTAGACTAATGTTGAGTTAAAAGAAAAATGTTTACCTTCATGCTTTCCAAAATTTCAGCGCATTCTTTTCTTAAGTTTCGCGGACTGTCTTGTTCCATAGCGATAGAAACACCACGGCGACTATCTCCGCATCTAATTGACGTGCGAGCTATACCAGCTAAGCATTGAGTTCGGTGATTCAAATTTTGTTGCAGTAGCATATCCGTTGTCTCGGATAATCCTCGCTCATAGTTTAGTAAAGCTTTCGGATAATTACCTCTGTAAAAAGAGAAATACCATTAAGAAAAGATGCGGGATCAAGAAAGTAATGATAACGGAAACAAGAGTGAACATACGTGAACTCAAGTTGCTGAGCATATTCTTTAGCGATGAATGGTATCTCGTCGGGTTTGAGATTTTGAGCAAGGTTGAGTGCCTGAACCCACTGCATAAGATCACGTCTGAGATAAAGTGCCTCAACAGGCTGGGAGGACTGAAGAAAATGTTTCTCTGCCTCGTCGTATTTTCCTAAAAGAGCACAAACGTGACCACATAGCAGAGCAAACTCGTCCACGTTTTCTAATTTCTGGATCGCCCATGACATTGAAGCATTTTCAATTTGCCGGTATACCCTTAAAGCTATGACAGAGATATTATTGGTGAGAATAAAATTGTTTTAAATTGTCTGTCAGTATGTCAAATATTTACCAGTGTCTAGATTTAGATTTACAAGTGCACTTTCACCCAACTTTATCCAGTCGCTTTCTTCGTTTAATTTTTTACATGTCTCGTACGCCGGTTGAAATCTAAAAATAAAGAGTATTGATTGAGAGTATATCGAGAGGCATAAATTTCAATATTTAAGCTCTAAAATTACCTTGCGCATAAAATTTGTTTATCAAAGATTTCGCGTAATTTTTTATTTTCTATTATATTTCCGACCTCTTCGTGCGACGATAAAGTGATCTGTATTAATTTACTGCCTGATGTTATTAAAGTCATTTCTCCAGAGTACATTAGTGCAGGCATTGTATCGGAAGGCAATTTGGTATTGCTTATTTTAACTACTTTGGTACCTAAAAATTTCAAGTATTTAATTTAAATACAATTTTAAAATGAAGTTGAATGCTTGTTCATAACTAAAATTATTACCGTTTATATGATATCTAACAAATATATACGTCGTTATTATGCTGCTATTGTAAACTGCAAAAATTGTGCGCTCCATAAGATTCTGATCCCAAATAACTCCTTCGACAGAGTCGGGACAATCAGGAGCATGATACACTGTTTCGTTAAGCGGATCGTATACTAAAACTTCTTGTTTATTATCAACAAAGCTCAGTAGAGATCCGTTAGCATCTAAGAATACTTGTTTAATACCATTATTATGAGAATATTTGGTAGCGTATTTAAATTCTTCAAGATAAAAATATACAATATTGCCCATCTAAAATAAAAAAAAAATGAGTTTGTTACATAAAAAATTATTTAAATTTTATTATGTTATTAACTAAACAAACGTACGTCATCTCCGTATACTAAGAAATCGGCAGAGAGGGCATGGCACGTTATTCTAGAGCTTAAGGCACTTTGGTCAGGAAACATTTTTGTATCTTTACCAGCGTTTATTAAAGCTGGATCACTTTTGATCTAAAATGTAAAAATTATAAAATAAAAAAATTGTATTTTAAAAAAAAAATAAGTTATTAATTAAAATTTTAGTTACTGAGTGTATCTGCAGTTTTCCATTGAATAATACAGATGCATAATTTTCATTCATGTTCATTGATTCAACTGATGCTAAATAATCCCTTTCAAAATGTATCATAGATGCATTATTATTTTGTCCAATGCTCAAATTCCAAAATAAAGCTCTATTATTTAATGCAACTGCGACATGCAGTGGTCCTACCGCTACTATTGACGGCTCTATGATAGTATTTATTATTTGTGATGGTGGTTTCGTCTGTAAACACATACATTATACTCTTTATAGAATATTCCACAGTTAAATATAAAATTTAAAAAAATAAGATTTATACCTTGTCTAAAGTATATAAATATACAGCCACCTCGGTGAGGCTTGCAAGTACAGCCACTCTATTGCCGCAAACGCTCATTAATTTTGGAATTTGAGCTAAATAAATCAGCACGTTTCCGCTGTGAGTAACAGCTGCCAGCATCGAGCCGTCAACTGACCAAGATACCATACTAATACCCGTTTCTCCACTTACAGTAATAACTTTTTCTGTCTCTTCGCAATTTTGCATATTATGTATTTTTAAATTACTATCACCGCATGTTACAACTTTTTGCGTTATTTGGTTTATATCAAGATCATTTAAAGAATCCCTATGATTTTTTACTTGAAATAATTCTTCACCAACTTCTTTTACGTGAGTTGATATTGCTGATATGTAGCCTGCTTCAAATCCCAAAAGGATATAGCCATCTCCATACCTATTTTATAAATTACAATTTACATATAATTATATTTTTTTTTAATTATAAAATAAATTTGATTATACCATCTATATGTGACTATTGGACCATATCGTTTTTGGAATGTTAATTCAATGGGATTTTCTGGATCCAAGATATTATAAAGATATAATGTAGTTTTGCCAACAATAAGTGATACCTGTAATTATATATAATTATTTAATTTAATAGCACTGTTGGTAAAATAATAAATAAATTATTTAATTCTTACAGTATTTTCTCCACCAACTCTATGGTCCATTTTCATTTCACCAAATTGAATATTAGATGGATCACCAGTTAATTCCACTTCTCTTCTTGTATCTCCATCATTTGTACTAACAGTCAACATTCTGTCTTCTCCCGCCAAAGCTAATAAACCTTCCATTGACCAAGCACCACATGTTATGCGTTTTCTATGTTTTCCCAAAATAGGAACTCTCCTGATAGAATAATAAAAAAATTATAATAATTTTAATTTTTTACAGATTAAAAAATTTAAAATCGTTGATTCTTTTCAAATAAATTAATCTGTAAAATTATCTTACTTTGCATTAATGTGATCATAAATAACCAAATTTCCTTTATGCGTTCCCACGGCTAACAAGCAATTTCTCTTTGCCCACATCATGCAACTCAATCCATCTCTAACTCCAGCATCAATTTGTGATCTTTTACCAGTTGTGGCATCCCATAACATTATAATTGAAGAGCTACTTGATACCGCAGCTAATACATCTCCATCGGAATCCCATCCAAACCCAGTACATAAGCCAGGTAACTGAAGACGTTCCTGCAGTTCTCCCTGCCTGTCTACAATAGCTACTGTGGAATCGCATCCTGTAGTTGCTAAATGTGTACTATTTCCTGGTCTCCAACTGATGTATGTTGTTCCTGGACCATGAGGCTGGTCCAGTCTGTATAGCACCTATTATACATAAACAATTTTTGTTTTGTAATTATGATCTGCTAAAGAATATTATTTAAATTTTAATAATTTTTATAAAAATAGTAATTCTTTGACCAAAAAAAATAAAAAATAATTATTATAAATTAAAAGTGTATCAAATAAAAAAAAACTGACTTAATAATCATTAATAATTAATAATTCATCATTAACACTAGACACTAAATAATAAATTTGCTATTCATTCCCTTTTACTTTTATTTAAAAAAATATACAGATCAATCGTTCACTGATATAAAAATCAATAAAAAAAATAGCAAAACACCAACGTTATAAAGTCCAAAAAGAAAAAGTCAACAATAAATTACGCTTAGAATCGCAAATTCCCATACACTATATCATTACCATTCACAGCGTTTAAATACCCAATCTCTGTATATATAGGTATATATACTACACTAAAATTCTCTCACATGTGAGATACAGTAACGTCACGGCTGATCGGCTGCTGCAGCCGGCCAAAAAAAAAAGAGCGAGAGAGAAAGAAAGAAAACAAAGATCACAACAAAAACAACGAGAGCCTGCAGCCAAAACAAAAAACAAAACAACAGGTTAGGTTAAAACAATATATCCCTTTTACACTTTTAAAACCCTCCGAAAAAAACACTTTATTTGCAATTAAAAAACTTCGAGAAAAAAAGTGAATTTTAAAAATTAAATTAAGCACCTTATCGGATGACATATCGTCGATTGTTGTACGACCAGTTTTAGGTCGTCTTCGTCTACGTATTAATACAACATTAACGACGGATGATGAGGACGACTTCGTCGTCGTCGTCGCCGCCACCGGCAACTCTGACGACGACGACGCAGGAGCAGCAACGGTTCTGCAGGTGGTAGTTGTAGTTGTGGTGGTGTTGGTTGTTGTTGCATTATTATTATTATTGTTACCGCCAGCGGCGCCGCGCCTTCTATTCACCTGTGTTGCCAGAGTTTTTTTTGCGTGTATAAGGTATGTTAATGAATTGGAGGGGAAAAAAATGTGTGCGGCAGGTGCAGGTGTATATTTTAATGAATGGTATTAAGTACTACTTGATCGTAACTGAGGAGTGGAGTTTGTGTGTTATGAGATCGCGTTTGATGTTTAGGAGGTCGGAATGATTGTTTGATCGATGATTATTAGGAGGTAATATATAGTTATTGTATAGTTGTTGTGGAGATGATTTTATGCGAGAGTATTTGTGTATATGTATATACTTACACCCTATATACCTCAGCTGATATGGATGTTGCACGTGTGTTTATATTCTTCCACCCCCCTATTTTTTAGACATTTAAATTTCTCGATTCTGGTATGTATGTTGTTTGTTTACAATTTATTTTCTTTGAAAAAAGTGTTTTTTTTTTCTTTTCTTTAATTGGAGTTAAAAAATGTAATGCAATATGAAATTTTGTAAAAATAAGGAAGATTATATCTTTATGCATCTGACAGATTTATAAAATTTTGACGTAATTATAGACTTGTGTAATCATCGATTGAATGATAAAAAAAAATTAATGTTTTGCTTACATTGTATTGTTGACGCATGGAATTCATATATGTACCGGTAAATCAAAGCTACGATTTTTAATTTGATAATTCAAGATTTTTGTCTCTTGATTATTCATTGAACTTTGCTTTTCTTTGTGCTATCATCTTTTTATTTTTTTTTTATTCTCTTTTTTACGAAAATACTACACATACTATACTATAAATATTTCGTTGAGAATATACGCATAGAAAAATAAAAAAAAAATGCATAAGTTGGCAATGTTCCATAATTTATTAAACACCATTTGTCATCCAAACTAAACGATTTTAAATTTTCCACGCAGAGTAAGCTCAATAATTTATGGCTCATTAAAAAAAGTAAATCATACACTTGCAGTTTCACAAAATCTATATATAATTAAAGTTTAACAAATATAAAGGAATGAGTTACCTACTATTTAAAATAAATTTATTGAAAATTTATTTCCCACAAAAATAATTTCTATAGCATAATTATAATATCCAAATTATAATATCATAAAATTCATTAAAAAATATTTAATACAAAATTAATCAATCCATTCACTCTTAATTAAATAAATTAAAATAAAATTCTATATTTTATGTTTCAGCCAATAAATTATCTCCAATCAATCTACGTGTAATCAACTAATCATTACAAACAGAGATAGTTTTTGTCAAGTAAGGAGAAAAATACAGTTGTCACATCGTTAAAAATAAAAGGATTTAATCTAAATCATTCAAAAAAAAGAAAAAGAATGCCTCTACTGCGCCTAGGCGCAAGCGCAGTATACAAAATACACTTATTCTTCTAAAACATCAAAACACACTCATACACATAAAAGCAGCCCCTAACATTATATACACATATATGCGGGGGAGTATATATACCCACATATAGATATTGTATATACCCAACATAAAAAGACGCCCCGTTTGGTTTTGCCTACGTCATCACGCACATTATATAGTCTATGGACGCGCTGCTCGCGCATGTGCGAGAAGAGAGTAGAGAATCTTTCCACAACCAAAACCAACCAACCCGAGACTCCCGAGAGTAAAGAACGAAAAGAGAGAAGAGAAGACGAAGAAAGAGTGTGTCTCTCACCCGCATCATCATCATCATCAGTCGTACCGGAGAAGTTGTCGGAGATAGAGCGACAAACATATCTTACACATTCTTATTATACCTGCACACAGTATACCTATATATACTTACCACTCTGTAGTAATATACACACTCGACAGTATACACAAAACACGCTACGTTTCTACTAGAAAAAAAAGAGAGAACTGTAAGTAGCATAAGTATAAGTATAAAGGCTTGTCACCCTTAACAAAGAAAGAACTTTTGAAGCAATAAACAAAATTTTTTTGTTAATTTAACTTTTAGGTAAGCTGGCAAAGTGTGTATATATCCAGGTCAGCGAAGTCAACGACGAAGACGACACATTAAAGTAGCTACTGAAAAAGAGGCTTTCTTTATCTTACTCTCTGTTTTTATTTCGGCTGATGCTTGTGTAGTATATATATACATAAAGGGCTTGGAATTGGATATATATATATATATATATATATATATATATATATATATATATA
>JAPYZE010003308.1:0-13353 GCA_030522805.1 Leptomastidea abnormis | reverse complement strand
CCTTAGGACTTGGGATTCTTTTATTATGTGTTAAAAGAAGTCACCCTACCAAGTTTGGTGAAAATCCATCACCCGAATCTCACAACTTCTCCTAGTAAGTCAAGGCGAATTCGTTAGACCAACTGTGACAACTACTGAAAACCACCTTCTCTCAAGACATATACCACGTATTAATTAAACTAAATTTATTTTTTTACTATCATTAATATCAGGTTTCGTTTTTCCATTTTTATGCCTCTTATGATTTATTATATACCTACATTAGCAATAATTATTTCCAACAACAAGTTTTTACTCTCTTTTCCCTTTTTTTTTCCCTTACTCATCGTTAAAATTATTTCCAATTGTTTTTGTGACTTCATGTGACATCGTGTGGCACAAAAAGTCCTTCATGTTTTTTTTTTTTTATATATCTGTAGCGAGTTTTGTCCTAATTAAAAGTGATGCATGGATATTTCATGCAGAAACTTTTTACGTATGATTTTTTTTTTTTTAATTTGACTGGTACTGCAAAAAATTGCTTATTTTTTTATTTTTTTTTTTTTTTGAGCTCGAAAAATCTAAATATTAAAGCGTCATTGAATAATAATACTGCTTTATTATGTCTACACCTTAATAATAGGATGGTCCGATCTTGTGACTTTACTGTTCCACAGTCTCTTCTCAAAACACTTACTAGACTCGACCGTCTAATTAATTTAGTATAAACTTCACAACGAGTGTGTATGTATGTTCATGTGCACTTGTGGTATGTTCCATCCTACTTGAAATTACCAAACTTCTGACAAGTGATAAGAGAGAGAGAGAGAGAGAGAAAAAAAGAGAGAAACTCGACCAAAAGTGCTCAGTATATGAAATTATGACGTTCGACCCTCGACCTAATTAAGAATTAACGAAAACTAATGGGTAACGAGAATGAAGAGCAAGTTGGATAAAAAAAAAAAGAAAAAAATTATGATGAGCACAGTTGAGGAGTGGTGATGAGTGTATATATGTATATAGAATCCCCCCAAAAAAAAGAAAAAAAAATTCTGAGTACGTAAGATCAATTTTCGTTAATTTTCAGGCGTGACTTATTAAGGGCTTAATTATCCGAAAATTGACCAAAGTGTAATATGCTCAAAACACGCGAGAACGACCGTCTAAACAAGAAAGTAAAAAAAAAAGAGTTGTAAAAATACAAATAAAAATTATCGTCATCGTATGACTTGTTTTTCTTTTTCTTGTTTTTTTTGAGAAAAAACAGATCCTTTTGTCGAGTCATCTGTTTCATAACGACTACGATGCTATCAAGGTGTGACAGAAAAAAAAGAGAGAGAGAGTTAAAACAGGTGCGCTTTTTAATTAACCAAAAGAAGACGTCTGTGTTTTTGTCTCTCACCCTACTGAGGAAAGACAAATGAAAATGTAAAAAAGAGTCGACTAACGAAGACGTAAGTGAGAGAAAGATATAAAATAAGATCCAACTCACTTTGTTTACAGCTCATTATTATGTATAGTATATATAGAAATATATTCGTTTGATTTAGAAGCACCTATAGCTTTCATCAATTTCGTTCTCGTATTTGGTAAAGAGACTCGTTTGAGAAGCATCGAATACCGATAGCTTTGGATACACACTCACACTCTCCTTTTCCATTTCTACCTACGCTATATTATCTCCTTTGGCCTGGTGTATAAAGCAACAAGTATATATTCGGTGTCGGAATAACGAAGACGTTTTCCCATTAGTCTTTGAATAACAGAAAACTTCCTGCTTACTGCTCCCTTTTTTTCTTTTCTCTTCTTGTTTTATTTGTTTTTTTTTTTTGTTTTACAAAGCTCCTTTTGATCTGGAAATTGTAAACCCTGTGCCCTTAAAAGCCAGAGTATAGTACTTACTTTATTTTTTGTATTTTTTTTTATTAAATTTCATGGAATTGGAGAAAAAGTTGGGTAAGGCGAAGTTTGAGAGATCGACGTGAACAAGGAAAGGATAGAAAAAGGGGAGGGTGGATAGAGGATGTAAAAGTTTTTGCTTGAACCTGAGCGAGTAAAAACAA
Source organism: Leptomastidea abnormis (assembly GCA_030522805.1). Classification (NCBI taxonomy): domain Eukaryota; kingdom Metazoa; phylum Arthropoda; class Insecta; order Hymenoptera; family Encyrtidae; genus Leptomastidea; species Leptomastidea abnormis. The sequence continues at coordinate 11,311 of JAPYZE010003308.1, read as the reverse complement.
TTGGATTTTCAAAAGTTAAAGGAAACGAGAAAGAGAAAGTGAGTGAGTGAATGAATGAGCAAGTTGTATGGAATTTGAAAATTTACATTCCTTCACGAATTTATATATCCATGCAAAAATGGTATTATATACTTTTTGTTCCTTTGTTCTTTCAGATTTTTTTTTTTTTTAATAATAATAATAATCTGCTTTAATTTTCTAAAATTAAATTCAACGTTAAATTTTACGTAATTAAAACATTTTTCAAACAAACTTCGCGTATATGATAAAAAGAGACGTTTTTAATAAAACTTTATAAAATCAGCGGTAACGTTACAACAAAAGGACAAGAATGAAAATAAACAAAACTTCATTAACTTTTAATCACATAATATTAAATCCGAACAAAAAAATATTTTAACTCATCCAACAATATTAAAATTCTCGGTACAATCCTTAAAAAAGAAAAAGAGTGAGAAAGACTATGACGAACAACCGGATACCTATATAGCCAAATGCAACCGAACACCCAATTTAAATATTCACTTCGTCGTCGCTCTTGATTACAGAGTATCGTTAATCTACCTACGCATACTACATTACATGATCAAGCTACCTACACATACACACACACACATACATGCATACATATTGCATCTCATCACAAAACAACATGATTAAAATAGTAATATTTTATGGCACACTGAGCTTCGAAAGCTCACAATATATATTAAACAAAGCAGTATTATAGCATTAGTTTGAATAAATAAAAACCTTCTCCTCGATATTAACACCTTTTATTTATTATACTTCCATAAAAATGCAGTCTCAACAAATAAAAAAGAAAAGAAAAAAAAAGTGATCAAAGCATATAACGTTTTTTTTCCCCAGCTTTACTAGCAGTAAAATATACTGCTCTCGCGTCACTGGAAAATAAACGTATAAAAGCATAAATGGTCAGCGTTGCGTTACTATTATATATACTGCCGGTATAAGCTCGAATCTACATAGGGAAAGCTCCTTAAGCTGTATGGCTCAGTTAGAGTATATAAACGCGTTGGAGAAAAGAAAGAAAAAAAAAAGGAAATAAAGAAAAGAAAAGAAAGACGCCCACCCAGTCTTACTTTGACTTCTATAGACACTGACTTACGGTTCAGGCTTCTATACTCTTATACTCTCTATCTCTTTCTCTCTTTCGCTGCACAACAAAAGCGAACAAAGGTGATGAAAAGGCTACTATTACTACTACTATTACTATCACCGCAACTGCTGAGATCACGCAATGAAATATAAAGGCAGCCCTACTCAGCTGGAAACTTCATTAAAAATTCCTGATTAGGACTCAAAGTCCGTGAAGGAACGATGAGATTGAGAGACGAAAGACGGAGGGTGAAAACTGATGGCTGGTTTCTTGAACGATGATCGATTGTATTTTTTAGAAGAAAAATAAGAAGAAGAGATATCTTGTATGTCGGAATATGTCTTTTTGCTCTGTTTCTGATATTGATACTGGATTGAATGGGTTTTTTTGTTTTTTTTTTTTAATTTGGTGTCTGTTATAGTTTATTAGGTGGTGATTTCATTGATTACTTTGATTGTGAAATTTTAAGGAAAAGAATTTTGAAGGATAAATTTTGAGGTGAAAGAGAAATTTTAAACTTTTATAGAAGTTAACAGCTTTGAAATACTTGTAATAAGTACAGTCAATTTATGAAAATTATTTTTTCGTTATTACTGGCAAACGATTTATATGTATACTTTGACTGTTGAATTCAGCAAATGCAAATATGTTGAGAAATTTTTTTTTTTATTTACCAATAACTTTATTTAATGTTTTATGTATTCATATGTTTTACGATACACATATGTGCGGTTGAAAAAAAAAAACGATTTGAATTTCCATGATTTTAGTAATACTCATGTTTGAAATAAGGTCAACATTACTTAAAGAGAAAAAAAATCTGTGAAGATATCACAAATAAATCAGGTTGTACGCGTAACGAAAAGAACAAAGAAAAATCTAAATGTATACGTAGATTTACATACATACAAGTATGAATGTATACGAACGATAAAAGTTTCACTCGATGAAATGCAGAAAGGGAAAACGGAAATATCGGCTGTCCATACATTTCACGAAACTTCGATCAAATCCTCTCGTCCTCTCCTCGACCATTCTAGCTGAAAACAGCAGCTCCACGGCGGGAAGAGGGAAAGTATAGTGAAAATGCACACTTACACACACACACACACACACACACACACATACCGCACATATTCATACTGGGGGGGACAGGACTGAACTGTACGATTTATTTCCAGCAATTTTCATTTCTTATTAAATTAACAAAATAAATTTATTTTAAATGTTGATTTCTAATGCTAAAATTCAAAAAATTCCTCAATCTGTTTCAAGTTAGAATATTAAGATTTGTTACTTGTGTCGCACAATAATTAAGAACACTATTTTTTATTGTTCAAAAATGTTACGAGGCTCAATTGCACGATTGCTATTTTATTTTTTAATTTAAAAATTATACAGCAGCTCCTTAAAAACCAAGAATTTTTTTTTTATCTATAAGAAAAAAATTCTTAAAATATAGTAAAAAAAATTCATTTTGTTGTCCCATCACACATGTGATTATGTTCTATATTTGTTTATAATATAAAAGATAATATTACTATTATATAACTAAATTGTTTAAAATAAACAAAGTCTTATCAACATAAAAATAAATTGCGTCTTAAAGTATATTCCCCGTAAAGTTAAGCCCCGTCTTTCCCTATATATATTTCAGTGCTGCTAAAAATACAGGTCAGCTTCTTACTGCTGCGGGCCTGAAATAATATTATTTCAGAGACCGAGCGATAATTATAAAGCTTCTCTTTATTCAAATAAAGAGAAAATAAGAGAAAAAATAATAAGCTCTTCATTTAGCAAAAAGTTATAGCGGAAAATGCTCGAGAGTCTTTTGGCTTTCGTGTAATTTACCGACCAATTATCCTCCAGTTTAACTCAAAATACCTAACATCTCTTGAAGGAGAAGTAGAGGAAGAAAAAGGAAGAAGAGGATTATAAGAACAAGTAGTGTCGAACGCCAGGGCGGTTTTTCATCGGCAAGATACAGAGGGAGAGATCCTTGAGAGTATGGGCCACTATCGGGTCAAAAGCAGCTAGGATATGCGGTGGAGGGCCATTTGAGTGCATATCAGACGACGCAAACACACACACACACACGCACACACACACACACGCATACACACATTCATACGTTCGCGCAAACTCGCGAAATCCGGAACGCGCGCACGCAGACACGCGCAAATCTCGTCACCACCACCACCACCACCACCGACACCACTACCCTCCACCGACGACTACGACTACCAAACTGTGTGTGTGTGTGTGTTTTTGTGTGTGTGAGTAGATATATAGGACGCGGGCTTGACGCACGTCCCTCTCGGCCCGGCAGGATATGCACACGATGTACATACGTATAATATGCACGAGAGTTGATGCTACTGCATACCGAAAGAGAAAGAGATGAGCATCTCTCTCGGTTTTCGGAACACACCGGATGGTTTTAGCTGTATGCAAGTTGGCTATATAGGTAGTACACGTGTTATGTGTGAGTGTGATTTAATCTTTATTTCACGTGAGCTATATGGGTATATGGAATTTATGATTTTCTTTTCTTTTTTTTTTTTTAGGTGTACAGGAATGAAAAGTTTGGATGTTTTTCTTCTTTTTTTTTATGTGAGTTGTTGGATGTTTTTTTTTTATAAATTCTTTTTTTCTTTTCTTAGGTTTTGTTTTGGAGTGAGTTTTAATGTTTTGGAGAAATAATAATTTATTGGAAAAATTTTGAGATTTTTGGCTGATAGGGTAGTTATGTTTTTTTTATGATTTGACATTTACAGTTTTTTAATTATTTTGATATTATTTAACGAAAAATATAATGTCACGAGTTTTATAAATTTTTTGATATTACATATTATTAAATTTAATATTTGATTGTTCATCCAATTTATCACTTAACAAAAATACGTTTAATTACATTTTAATATTGTAAAAAGAAAATTATTAAAAGATTAAATGTGTCGCTTGATATATAAAACATAATATGTGACTCATAAGTAATAATTGATAAGCGCATTTATAATCGATAAGTCTTTATTACACACGTTCAAATATCATTAAAAATGATTTGTTTGGATCAAGTTTACTTGAAAAAAGCATATACGTTTTATGTTTCAGATATAAATCATACCTACTACTACAACTACTTGGACCATAATCTTTATCTTCTATTTTGTGTCAACACAATCAGGTAATAAACAAACTAAGAAATTAATTGTATAATCATACAAATAATAGCAATAACAAATCCATGAAATCCTAAAATTACTACATCTCAAATGAAAATCCTCCCAAAAAAAAAGTAGTTCATCATCTTTTGCAATTTCAAATTTTCAAATCGCATATAACACACTTTAATATACATGAAACGCAGTTAAAATACATAATATACCAGCCAGCAGAATTTAAAATACCTTTCGGAGATTCTCTTTGTCGCACGAACGACTACGCGGGCACGTGATTTTGCAGTCAAAAGGCGAAAAAGAGAATATACGTGCGGGACCAGCTTAAAGAAACGTTGAAAAATTCAAAAGCCAGTAGTATAAATATACAAAAAAAAAATGAAATATATTTACGCACGAAAGCAATCGCTACTTGCTGAAAAAGGTTTAGCTTATAGTGAATGATACATACTGGGATTCGCAAAAGTTGTCTAAAAGAATGAGAAGGAGAAAGGGGTAAGAAATTGTGCAAGTGTACCTATATCTATAACTAGTGGCCTGCACGAAAGAGAGAGTACAGAATCGCACACGAAGAAAACGTATAATATATATAATAGCTGCCGGCCGGCTTGGCGCCAGCAGGAGGCCGGAGACCCTCTCTCTATATATATATATATCGCTATACACTCGTCTGTCTGACTTACAGGTCATCGTTCTACTTATAATAGTTGAGCGAGCCGTGCAAAGCTATAGAGCCGAGATATCCCACCCTCCTTTTTTTACAGTTCTTCGCATACTATGAATCGGCCCAAGCTACTCTTTCTCCTTCCTCCTCCTCCACCCCTTTCTTTTACTTCTTTTACTACTTATTCTCTGCCCCTGTCTCGCGTGCCACAATAGGGGCTCAACCCTCTCTCTCTCTCTTTCTTTGCTCGATCTATAGTTATTTCTATTCTTTTCTTTTCTTTACTGCTTTTATGTGTATCTGTGTACATGTCTACATCGTAGTAGCGAGCTATTTCTATCTCGCTTCTATATGTATATGCATATTCCTACAAGCGTGGGACAGTATTATATGGAACGAGAATACAGGATGATATGAGGAAGGGGGGAGGAAGGGGTTGAAAATCATTCGAGTGTGCTTTTATTGAGTGCACTGGTGAATTTGTGTGGATGTATAGAAGAGGGAGGGTTGGGGGAAGCTTAATTTTCGTTCCATTTTCGCGAAATCCGCGGAGTCAGTAGTATAGAGGCAGTTTGGTCAGACGGAATGTCTGGGTAATCATCTATATATTGCAATATGCTAAACTATGTTTGGGTAAAGAGCGGTGTAGAGAGATTTCATGTTATTACTTGACATGTCATTATGTTAACTAATTGAGATGTGTTGGATAATACTGATATGATTTTGCTTTATTAATGTTTCAATTTTGAATGCGATTAATTTAATTGAGAATATTTTATCTACTTAATACGAAATTTTGATTGTATTTCTTGTGATTTTATGTTTATTATAATTTGTGGTAGAGGTTTAATATTTTTTTTTTTTTTAAATAAGTTTTAAAGTTTGTAATATATTATTTGATTGTAATACACGTGTTGATAATTACAATAATTTTACTAATTTCATAATTTATCATTTAATTTTTATGTAAAATAATCCTCTTGATTCGTGCGATTATTTATGAAAAGAAAATATAAAAATCATAATTTTGAATCAATTACGAATTTTACTTTGACAAAAATGTACTCATCTCATCATTGTTGAAAAAATAAAATTACGATTATACATATGTACCAAAAATGACAATAAACTTAATTCGCAAACTTGACATACTCAAAAAAAAAAATTTCTATATACGTCAAAGTATATACAGAATAAGAATAAAATATGATTTAAAAAAAAAACCTGTGAAATATTTAAATTTCCCTAGAGATGCGTAAAAATACTACTCTCTCCAAGTACTTCAGATTTTTCCATGCACAAAAATAGCAGCAGACACATTCCACATTCCCTGTCGCTTTCGCTTATTCTATAAAACTCACTTTTTTCAATTCTTCTTCTTCTTTTTTTTACCTAGATCAAAATTCCTTAACTTTTCAGCTCACGTATTAACCATCAGCATCTCATAAAAGTACTAAAATATTCAAACATATTCACATACATTTTCTATCACACATAATTACAAAATAAAAAATATTTAAAAATCTCACACCTATAGACCAATAGCTACAAAATCACCGCATACAACTTACAAACCTTACCTTTCAACACCACACACACAAACATCCACTACTCTTTACAAAAGTTACTTTCAAAGCTCAGTTTCACTCTATACATATATACCCACTCTCGAACACACACACACACACACACACACACACACACACACACACACACACACACTTCCCAATACAATTAACCCGCTCGATGTTCTCTCAGGTCTGCAATCCTCACGTCGCTACTCATTAACAATAGCAACTTTGCTCTGCTCTGCTCTGAAGCGCATACAGCGCGTGAGATAGATTAGCCGGAACGCGCTTGACTCACGCGAACTCCCTCTTTCTCTCTTTCCTCGACGGCCCCGATGCACCGAGCTGCAATCAATTCGACTCCCTCATACATTACATACACATACACATACACATCGGCCCCCTTTTATTATGTTCTTGCTACTCGTAAGCTATATATATGTACAAACTCGTAGTCGTTGACGTTGTGCTATAACGAAGCAGAGTAGCGGTGGATTACTGTTTTGAGAGGTCGATTGATATTATTTGTTTGGAGAGTTTGAAGTTTATGTGGTGATGAGGATAGGAAATACTGATATTCATATTATACTGAGCTAATTATTAAAAAGTGTAGTTAAAGAAGTACCGGGATGGCTTTAGGTTCGTTGACCAAGTTTTATATAATTATATGTATCAGGAAAAAGAGGAAGATATATTGCAATATCTATAAAGCTACGAATTTTCATGTTCTTTTTCTCTTATTGAACTTTGAAAATTGCTGCGCATTTGTTATGATTATAATTGTAGTAGGAGATGCTTGAAACTATAATTTTCGCCATGAATTGACCAACTGATTTACTAGCATCGCTTAGTTACTTGCTCCGATGCGCAAATATATATAAATTTTATTTCCTTGATTAAAATAGGTGCTGATTTGTTACGCTTGTCCAAGTATATAGTCTGATTAATAATTGAAAATTATTGTATTAACTTAACGTGAAAATTTAATGAGATATTATAAGTAAATTACGAAGGAAGTGAAATATGGAAAGAATAGTAATTAAATTTTAAAATTATTATTTTTTAATCCAAAATATTTTTAAAAAAATGTATAGATTATACTTGAAATAATTTTTTTTTTTTAAATTATGAATAAAAATGCAGAACTGGTAGCACACCAGAATGAATTTATTAATTTGTAAATGAGTAACGACGTAAAATTTATCATTTGCATTTTGTTTACCGTCAGTATTTATCGTTATGCGTTTGAATTTGGTTTTGCTTTGCCATTACTTTACTTTGCAAAATATTTTCAAATTACTGGTTATTTTATTTATTATGAATTATTTAAATTAAACGATATATTTACGATAAAGAGTAAATTTAATGACTACTTTAATTAGATAAATGTAAATGTTTGTATGTGTAAGGTGATTGAAATTAATAAATTGAACAAATAGAAATTAATACAAATTTATCTTATTTATGAAAATTTCAATTATTTATTTATTTGTATCTCTACTATTATTCATTAAAGTAAAATTAATAATTATAGTTTAGCAAAATATTTAATCTTTTAATTAAAATATTTACCTTTTCATTTTCTATTTTTATAAACAATAAAAAATTAAAAATGACTATTCAAAGTATGCATGAAACACTAATAAAACATTTGTCTCAATAAAAAATAAGATTAACTTAAGAAAAATAATGCAGACAACATCGGAAAAATAAAGTAAAATTATGCATCACTTATTTCGCTTACCTCGTCTAATAACACCACTTAATCATAATGTAAACAACAACAAAAAAGTTTCATCTCATAAAAATACGATAAAAAATAATCTCATCGTTCTAAAGTCTAAAAATAAATCTCCAGGTACATTTTTATTTAATCCGGAAATGATTGTCACTATTGGAATTTTTCACTATATACACACACAAACGCACGTACATATATACATACATAAACTTGTAACGTCCTCGACCTTTACAGATAAACTCACAGAAAACAAAAAATGCATCAAAGCTCTTTATCTGCTGTATACTATACATAATAATCAAAGTGCAGCGTTAGTATTTATGACGCTCTGCATAATATATGCTACGACACAAATATTTTCCACGCATTCTTAACGCTCGTACACACCCTTTCTCTCTCTCGCTATAAATCAAAGGCAACAAAAGTGTCCAAAAAATGTATAAAATAGCATCAGCATCTCCCACCCTCCCTTCTACCCTCTCTTTTTGTCACATGCCAGGGAAAGAAAAATTCGCCAACGTCACGATATATAGGAAGAAGGAGAGGACAAGGGTATATAGTTATATATACGTATATAGTAACGCAAAACGAAGACGACGGCGACGAGGCGCATACATATATATATATATATACAGCGCGAAAGAGAGAGAGAGAGAGCTTTAGCGCGCGATATCCACCGCCAAGTAGGTCACAACGCGCATAGCGCAGCAGTAGCAGCAGCCCCGCACGCAAGTGAAAGAGAGAAAGAGAGAGAGAGGGACCAGTCCAAACGGATAGGAAGGAGGAAGAGGATGCAGGGAATCCGAACTCACCTACTCCTCCTCCTCCTCCCACCTCCTCTTTCTCTCAGTTCACGGACACAACTAGCCGGGCGTTACTCTAGTTTTCTTCTACCACCCTTTCCTTCCCTCCTCACTATACCTTAACCTCGACACTTCCCAACTCCTTCTTTTTCCTCATCTCTTCTTCCTCCTTTCTCTTAAACTTATAGCCAGGATGCTACGCTTTCGACGCTCTCGAATCTTCCCGGGACGTCGAGAGATCTCTTTATCTCTCTTTCTCTCTCTGTCTTGAGTTTTGTGGTACATATAGGGGTGAAAGTGGCCAGTTCACTTACTTACTTACGTCTAATGTGCAGCTATTTACTTTTATTCTATATCTTCTACAGCTGCTGCTGCTGTAGCTGTTTTTCTCTTGCGCTATGTAGCTGGATATGACTGCTGAGAGAGGGGGTGGGTTGGTTCTGTGTTCTTTTAAATTTGACCGAGCTTGGAATTTAAGACAGCGCGAAGTTTTTTTTATGAAGTTGCTTTTCTTCTTCTTATACTTTTTTATTTTTATTTTTTTTAGTGCATTGAGATACTGGACGAGTTTTTAGATAAGTGGGATGATAGGAGGTGAGGAAGGGGGGGATAGTTTATATAAATGGGATTTGGCGGGGTTTAAGAAAGTTGAGATGTTTTGTTTTTTTTTTATCTTTCGTCCTTTTTTTTTACTATTGTTTTTTTTTTAGAGGGAGTTTCAATTGCAATGTGTGTTTTATCACGAGGATTTTGGTTGTCTTGTTTGTTTGTTTGATTGATTGTTCTGTTTTGTTTTTCAGGATGTATATTTGCTGATAGTATTGTCCGGAAATAAAAAAATAAAATAAGATTGTTTCAATAAATAAACATTTTTATCGATGCTTATTTTTTAATAAACAAAATATAAAAATTTGAAGAAAAAAAATGATGATTTTATTTTATAGGCCAAAAATAAAGATTTAATATTCTGGAAGTAACATTTTGAACCTATTCGATTATTACCATTTGTAAAAAATAACTTGAACCCGGTTGATGACAGTAAAAATATATTAAGAAAGATTTTAAATCGAAAATTTCTTACTCTCTCTCACATGGCCCCCTTTTTTCACGATGCAATTATTCAGACTCTCCTTACGTTTTTTTTTCTTAACTCTTTCATTCTATTTTTCTTTCTCCAACTTTGCTACTTACTTATGTTTCCTTCATAAATCTTTCCAATCTTCAATCGTCCCAACATACATCTTTGTCTCTCTCTCTCTCTCACTCTCTCCCATATCAATGTCTACATTTTTTCCTCTTTCTTTCCTTATTATTCTTCTTCTTGTTTTTTTTTAATCCTTTACCTTCTTCGTAAAAATACATCTTCCTTTCTATTTCCTTCTTTTTTTTTTCTACAAGCTTTAAACTTTCTTTGATATTTTTTTTCTTCTTACCTCCTCTTATTACCTTACTTATTATCTCCTTTATCTTTTCCTATAATCTTTCTTCCTCTCTCCAACATTTTTTTTTTCATTGTTCTCTTTTATCAGACCGGAATTAAATAGATGTGTACTTAGCTACCTATATTTTCTATTTTTTCATACTTACTCTTATTTAAATGCGCTATATTTTTTATAATAATGCGAATTGCTCCTTTTTCCTCTATTTTTTGCCCATCCATTAATATTTATTCATTTATTTCCTTCTTATTTTTCGCTTAAATTTTTTTATTTATTTATTCCATCCACATACTATATATAGGAGCACAGCGTAATTTAAAACAGATTATATACGGTTGAGATAATTTTGAAGTTTGAATGGCTCATTGCTTGTTTCAAGTACTGTGTATGTGATCAGCGCAGCTTTCGTCACCGTTAATTCAGCCTGATGATATACAAATATATTGTAATTTATCAACACTGATTGACTCTGCCTTCTCGTACTAAAGAGTTCAATAAATATATCGCCTGTATGCAATCAAGCTCGGGGAGATATTGCAAACATTAAACAATTTTTAAATGAGGCAACATTTTTTAACTGTTGTTTTTTGATTGTAAAATTTTTAGAGTAAACTCAAATTATGTACAATTTATGCAAATAAGATATATATTCGTATTTGTTATAATTATGATGAGCATATTTACGTTCTTTTGTTAGAACTGTTACGTACAAAGGAGTGAGTACACTCTTCGCGTGGCCTGAATGGCCCTTATTGCAAAGGAGGAGGGGTTAAGAAATAAGCACGACTAATATGCGA